>JARJDV010011434.1:0-174395 GCA_030264675.1 Anaulacaspis nigra | reverse complement strand
TCATCTCTGGGAGGTCATTTGTTCCTGAGTGCGGCTGGAAGCGTCTTTCAAGGTGGTTGTAAAATAATATACGATTATTATTTAATGAGGAAAATAATAACTTTGAAAATGTGATATCAGTTCCGAAGTCTCAGAAGAAAATACATATATAAGAACCACTAAAATAAATATATTTCAATAAACGATTATAAAATTAGTGTAGCAATAATTATAGGTAAAAAATAATAAATAAAAAATAATAATAAAATACTTTTTACGTAGGACTAAGGAGTTTATTTTCTTTAGTATTTAGGTGTAATGAACAACACACTTCACTACAATTTGACTAGAAATTCAAGAGTGCACACACAGTTAAAAACAAAAAAGTATTACACATGCATTTAAAAACTTATGACCATAAGCTAATTGCTAATTTAATTAGTATGCTAATTTATTGAAGAATTGTGTTCAATCAAAACTTTTCGAAATCTTACAAGGCAAGACATTGCCACTTTGTCTGGAAACGATACGCAAACAAGCGACAAAAAGAATTCAAATTGAAGGAAATAAAAAAGGGGGAAATTTATAGAAATACATAAAAGTCATTGCAGGTTTTGTCAATCCCAAATATAACAAAACTTTGTCTTTTTCGGAGTTCTTCATTCTAAATCACTTTTGCATTCAGCTTAGTTTTAGAATTCATCCCGTTTCTCTAAATGACTTCTCCAGTTCAGTTTCGTTTTACGTTTTTTTTTCTCCGCTTTGCTTAATAAATTAATTAATTGTTTTCCAGATTTGCTTGTGGAACGATTCCACGGCTTTAATTTTATTTATTCTCATAATTAGTCTTTCCTTCCTTTACTCTAATTCTTAATATAATAATATTGGGTAATAATGAATAATTATATTCTATTGTATAATTTTCTTATTCGTCTTCCTCTTATGTTAAGCGTAACTCTTGTGATTCAGTTATCCGATGAGGGTTTGGGTGGTTGGCAAGTGTGCCTTTTTCCTATGGATTTCCCAGACTTTACAGCCTCAGCGAGTCTATTTTCTCTCATTCTGTCCACATGGTCTCTCCGTTGCAATGGATGCAATGCATTGCCTCCTTCTGTTGCGAGGCACACTATTCTGTGCCGGGAACATCGCATATTCAATTAATGGTTTTTAATTCCGCAATTATTCGTTTGAGTCCAATTTATTTAATTCTCAATTAAAAAAAAGTTGCGCCTGTACAAATAATGCGTTTTTTTTTATTAATTTATTGATTAATACGAATTCTTAAACTAGACGAATACGTATAGGGTAAATAGAGTTTATAAGTAAAAATAATGCCCTATATAAATATAAATTAAGCTTATAAAAGAATTAATGATCGTAAAAATATCGTTATTTTTTACGATCTTATAGTAATAAATAAAGAAATAAATAAAGTTTTCATTTCTTACAGCATTTGAATTATGAAAACAATTCCAACTACAATTACAATTCCAACTGTATTATCTTCGGTACATATGCATTGGTAATATAGGCCATAGAAAATAATTAGAAATTGAATAATCATAACTCAATACCAATAGATAACGAAATTAGGAAACGCCAAAAAGGCCAAAATCAAGCAAGCAAACAAATTAAAATCAATTGAGTAAAATAATAATAAAAGTAACAATCATGCAAATAATATGAGGAAACCAAGGCACTTCGAACGTATCGACAAATAAAGAATGCTCTGAGATAAATTATAATGTAACGTCGAATAAACGAACAAGAATATACGCAATTCATTATAAAGATGATTCGTCAGTAACTCTCGGTAAGATGATTGTTGTATGTCAATATTGCTCTGCCATAAAGTGGAAAGATGAATCTAAAGGAATGTGTTGTTTAATTCGAAAAATAACTATTTAGCCAGCAGTATTTTTCTGAATTACTCAGGAGATCACAAATTTGTGCAAATATATTTTATAGCGGACCCGAAGAAGCAAGCTTATACCCGAAGATATGTTTCACTCAAATAATACATATTAGAGAAAGTCACGGTCTGTTAATGTGAATTCGTTGCAAAATTTAAAAAAACTGATGAGATATGTGTTTACTTTTCATTTCATTCATTAAATTAAACTCATTGGTAATTAAATGGGAAATTTATTTGCATATTCTTATTGTATTTTAAATCTTATCTTGATAATATAATATGGATATCTATTAAAAGCTGAATTGTCCAATGGAGGAATAGGTATAGTGATTCTCTTGTGTTATCCAGAATCTTTAGCAAACTTATATAACTAGTAAAATATCGAAATTAATTAACTATTATTATATAATGCTTAGGATATGACTACTTATAACACCTAAATGAGTTATAAAGTTTTATTGCAATTTATTTAACAATGCTGAATGTTAATGTAATATTTTTTAATTTTCCAACCTAGTGAAATCATACCCGTCCAACACGTTAACCAATCTCAACCTGAAATCATCTTAATAGGATCTCAGAATTTAATAACATAGTGTTATTAATATGAAATAATATTTTCAACATATGTAGAAATATAGAGAAATATAGGTACCAAAAAACCACAATATATAAATGATTAAAAATAGGTAGGAGATACTAAAATAGCCAATTTCCACACTTTGGGAAATTTAATGGTACGTCTGACATTTCACTGTTATTGCCAACCTTTAAAATTAGACTCATGCCATCACCAGCATGTAAATCAATATGGCAATGCATAAACCAATATCCTATATAACATAAATATCTATGAGTAATTTGACTTCAATTAATGTTAATATTCCCACCTGGATTGTCCGTTGTGACTCTAACAATAGTGTATCCACCATGCGGTACTGTTACCGTGTCTTTCAACGGAGGGTGGTTATAATTCCTTGGTAAACTTGAATTTCTATCCATAGATATTATCACATTTTTAGTAAAATTGCGACCAAGTTCGCCCCAACTAAGGACTCTGAATGAATGACCATGTAAATGAATTGGATGTAGAACAGTTGGATCACCTGGAGTCCATTCTTCGATAAATACAAATTCAACTACAGAATGCAATGATACCTAGAATAAGGAATATTCTTTATTATCTATATATGTTTTAAGTCATAGGCTTACTTCAATTAGATGTACGCATTGGCATAGGTTATTTTTACAATCATTGCGTTGAACGGTGAATTCGTTACAAAACTGATCAGAACTGATATGGTAACGATTTGGCAAAACGGGTTTATCCAAAGATTGATAAGATATGTGGTTTAATTGTGGTGTAAGAACCCTTAGATCTGGACTCACTAAAGTAAAATAATTAATTATTTAAGTAATTAATATATGTTTAATTAAGTAATCCTACGGCAATTTTTAAAAAACTTACCTTGGTAAAATCCATAATATGGATATTTATTATAAGCTGGATTGTTTAAAGGGGCCATACCAAGTGTTATATAATACTGATAATTAGGTTTTTCTTGAAAACCTTCAGGAACACTAGTAATCGCACGAAGTTCAGCTATACTAATTACATTCGTATATAATCCAGAATCTGTAGAAGTTTTGGCGCTTACTGGATTCAATAACTAGTGAAATAACAAAATTAATTACGAAATAACAAAGCTTAGTTACGAGTACTTACAACACCTCCTGTGGGGGCGGCAGTTTCATAGGTAGGTAATGGTTCTGCTGGAAGTGAATTCAAGGATCCATTATATTGTAAAGTCGCGACAGTGAAAACGTCTGATCTTGCGCATGTTAAGTATCCTTTGACGATTATCCAGTATGTGCGTACCGGCTGATTGGCATTTACAACAAAGTCAAAACGTTCTCCAGTGCTTGATACGAATGAGTCAACAGTAACAGGCTTTACATCTTGCCCATCACTCGCTATAATTGTTATATTGTGACCATCAATTGAAAATTCCATAGGACAATCCAGAAATCCTACATTTATAAACCGAAATCTGTACCTAATATTCTATAAATAACAAATTAAATCATTTAAATGAAGTGTTATTTTATTAAATACCTACTTTTTCTACGATAAAATTAGCCAATGGTGTGTTAGTTACATTATTCTTGAATTGATAACTTCTTCCATTAACTAAAATACTACTGGGTTCCATTAAATCTCCATGGTAATACTCGGCCATAAACATATCAAGCCATGAACGATCACTCCAATCGCCAACTACTAATATATGATCTGATAAATCTCTATCATAGAGTTGTCGCTCATAATTAGTTTCTTGAGTACGTACAATAAGAGGGCCATAAATACCATCACCGATTTGCACTTCTAATTATAATTAGAGAAGACATTCAATTATGATAACGATATCTTTTATATACAGATACTTACTAACATGAGAATGATACCAATGAGTACCAGGATCTCTCGCGGTAAACTTATAAGTAAAATTGTTATTATAATTTACAGGACATTGTGTAACATATGGAACTCCATCAAAGTACGCATCCTTTCCATGCATATGTAAACCATGAAAATGCATAGTCGTACTTTGACCATCCACCAAATGATTTGTCATATGCACCATAATTTTATCACCCTTGCAAACTTCAATGCTCGGTCCTGGGAGTTGCCTGTTGACCACCATTACCAATCTTGGAATCCCATCACCAATAATGCAATCCTGTCGGAAGCAGTCACTGAGTACGCGAGGACAAGAATAACATGCTTTGCTCATAGTATAAAATGTTTCTACAGCAAAGTCGAAATAACACTTTTTGGGTTTGCCATCACATGGACGATTACAAGTTGAACCATTAACATACTCTTCAGGATAATAGTTTACTTTTTTACGGGAATTTGCTTCACATTTAGTGAAATTTGATATTAGCATTAAAAACAATAAAGTAAAGGAAATACACACGCGCATAGTGAACTTTTACCAATAAATGCGTGGAATTTGTAAGCGCAGAATTTATAGCGGTAGTATTTGTAAAAAATTCTTTGGTATGCGTTTGTATTTATACCTATTTGTGAACTATTATTATCAATAATTGCCCAATGAATTACCACATTTTGGGAAATTATTTGAGACGTCAAGCATTTCCTTGTTATCACCAACCTTTAAAATAATATGCATACCCGCGGCAGGATGTACGTCAATTGTTAAAAGCAGTGTTAGATCAAAGAGATATACTGTACATAGAGAAATACATATATTAATTCATCAATTTAAGGATAACGAAGGTGACCGCTGTCTTTATGTAAATTATTTAAATATTAAACACTACAATCGAATTTTTTTATAATAAAGTAATACAACATCCAAAATCATATTAAAAATTACAAATTAAAAAATGTGAGATTTGCGTGGATTATAAACTAATATGAATAAAATTAAACTATTAACACAAACTAATAAGTTAAAACGTAAAAAAGTTATTTACGAAATTACAAAGAATTCGGACACATTTCAGATAATGTAGACAATCCCTATATATTTATCTACTAATTCGTCAAATCAATGTTTTCATAAACATTCAGGAAATTTTGGATGCACATGTAAATTCCCGAAAAGTTACATCATGCCATTGTATACTGTTTATTGCCTTTTTTTGTACATTCCAAAGAAGGTAAGTTAAATTAAATTGGGCAAATTAATTTAGCAATTATAATATTTATATATTTATTTATAAAACCTATATCAAAGAATTATTCTACATCAGCCTAATATCCTGACCGATATGTAGATGGGGACATTTGAAACCATCCATACGATAGTAACTCCATGAATTGTTATTTCAATCTGATAATTGAAACACCGGATGACCAAAGCATATTATTCATCTCCAAAGGTGCACTGTGATTGCTTTCGTCCAGACTGCATTAGTGTGGTGGAATTCTAGTATGGGTAATGAACCGGCAAATGCCTGTACCCGGCATAGAAGTTTCTTAAGGAAATAAAGTTGTAGTGCATATGGAAAATCACATGGATAATGGTGACAGTGTAGATCTATCATTATCATGGGTTGCACATGCGTGGAAAAGATGCCTATTTTGATTGTGTATCATTTGTTAGTCAGTGTCGTGTACATGGCAAGAACAACACATAGTTATGGTAGGAGATTGGACTAACTGGCCAACTCATAATGTTTATAAGGGATTTTTATTACATGGTGATATTTGTATTAACTGGTATTTTAGTTAATGGATAAGGTCACCAATTCAAGAATTAATACTGTTGCGACTTTAAAATATAAGGTATCTATAAATTTTATTTGGTAATAGAGTAAGGTCGTTAGCCATGGCTATAGTTTTCTTGACCCCTCATGAAATCAAAAATATTTATGTAATTCAATAGATTAGGCAGTTAGAAATTCCATGTACAAAATTTGACTAAAATTTGTATAATAACAAAACCAAGGAGTTGTTTTGAAATTTCACTTTATTACTACAATAATTACAAAATCTACAACCGGTATCACCTCACTGCGGCATCCTCAGGTGAACTGGTTTTGATGTGCTGGGTACGGTATAACGGCTTACCCTAATATAAACGCATTTAGAGATGACCTTAATTGGCATGCTCTTCCTTTTTGTTTCACATCCATGGCGATTCACTAACTCGCGAATGAATTAAGCTGAATTAAATCACTGGAAACACCGAAAACATAAATCCTGTGCACCAAAAAATTAAGCCACTGCAAGTATGCAAGAATAAGTACAGTGGAACACCGGTATACGACTGATCCAGAATGAAGCCATATCAAACTGGCTCATGAAGCTCGTTACTGAACACATCAGTGCAGGCTTTGCCAGACATTGTAATCAGAATATCCAACAAACTATACAGGGTCGGTTCATTTCTGGATCCAAGATATTGGAACACAGCGGAAAAAGTACATGTCACCTCGGTAGGCTTACATACGCAACTTCAAAAGAGCACTAACCTCAGAAAGCGGAGCTGAAATGCTTACAAGCTGGTGAAAAAATCTGAAATGGCTAGATGCGAAAGATTAGATAGAAATTAGCTGGAATTGTATCTATCACTGTATAAATTTTCGGTGCCTTATACGCATATTCAGTGTTCGTTAGTTGATTCCAGAATTATTTATATGTAATTTGGTTTATTAATGGGTGGGTGTATAGTCGAGCAATATTTTTATTCATTCAATAATATTATTACATGTTATAACTTTTAATTTCCACACTTAGGAAAGTTATCTGGTACGTCGGGCATTTCCGTGTTCTCGCCAACCTTTAAAATTAAATCCATACCCGCATTTGAATGTACGTCAATATGGCAATGCAAAAACCAAAACCCTAAAAACAATTGATTAAAATATTCGTTCTTATCTTACTAACATGCTTATTACCGGGGTTATCGGCTATAAATCGAACAATAGTGTATCCATCTCTAGCCACTGATACGGTGTCTTTTATTACAGGATTTTGATAATTTCTTGGTAATCCGTAATTTTTATCCAGATTCATTATCTGATGTTTTGTATTGTTTCGGCCCAGTTCACCCCAGCCTAGTACTCTATACGCGTAACCATGCAAATGAATGGGATGTATAACTCCTGCAATATTCTTATTCCATTCTTCAATAAATATAAATTCAACTAGGGAATTTAATGGTACCTAAAATTTACTAAATAGCTGTAATACGTTATTAAGAAGCATGCATTAACCATACATGAAGTACATGTGTACATGTGCATAATTCATTTGCACAATCTCGTCCTTCCAATGTAAATTCATTGCAAAATGTATCGTGGTTGATTTCGAAACGATTTGGCAAAACGGGTCTATCAAAAGCCATGTAAGCTATGTGATTAAATTGTGGTGTAGGAGCACGATAAGTTTTATTCACTAAATCAAAATCAAAACAAGATTAATTTTCGTCTCAAGACTTCAAATTTGTAAATCTTACCTTGTTGAAGCCCATAATATGGATATCTATTAAACTCGGGATTATCCACTAGACCTAAATCTGCAGTTACGTAAAACTGATAATCAGGTTTTGCATCAAAATTTAGTGGGATATCGACAAGCGCACGAAGCTCAGAAATTGTAATTATTTTAGAATATTTTTTAGACGCTGTACTTTCCACTAGGCTCATTGGATTCAATATCTAACGTAAAAGTTAATTTAAAAACTGTAGTAATTACTTTAGTATTACTTACAACACCACCTATGGGAGCTGAATTTTCATATGTAGGAATTGCTTCAGAAGGAATTAAGTTAGATTCCTTATATTGCAAAGTTGCAACAGTGTAAATTCCTAAGCGTTCGCAAGCCACGTATCCTTTAACGCGAACCCAGTATGTTGATACATTTTGATTTGCATGAATAACAAAGTCGTATCGTTCCCCAGAGTTGGATACAAATGAATTAACATTAACTGGTTCAATATCATGTCCATCGCTCGCTATGATAGTAATCTGGTGACCGTCAATCGAAAACTCCACAGGACAATTAAAGAATCCTACATTAATGAAACGGAATCGATATCTAACATTCTGGAGACATAATCTTTAATAAAAATGTTCAGGTACACTGTTATTATTCTTACTTTTTCAACGATAAAATTAGCTAATGGAGTATTAGTAACATTATCAACGAATTGGTATCCTAATCCATTTACTAGAATACCACTTGGTTCCATAATATCGCCATGCAATACAAAGCCTTTGAAAACATCAAGAGTTGGCCGGTTAGTCCAATCGCCTACCATCACAATGTGTTCGGACAAGTCTTTATCGTAAAGTTGCTTTTGGTGCTCAGCAATTGCAGTACGGACAATCAGTGGACCATACATACCGTCACCGCGTTGCATTCCTAATCGAATTAATGTTAAAATTTTAATATTTTCTGTACTTATATATTACGTACCAATATGTGAGTGATACCAATGAGTACCAGGATCCACAGCAGTATATTTGTAAGTAAAATTGTTATTGGCAAGAACTGGGCACTGAGTAACAAAGGGTACTCCATCAGAATATGCATCTTTTCCACGCATGTGCATACCATGAAAATGTAGAGTGACACTTTCACCATTTTCTAGATGATTTTCCATATGCACTAAAACTTTATCTCCTTCACAAACTTCAATGCCTGGTGCAGGCATTTGTCGGTTCATTACCCATACTGTCCTTGGAATCCCACCACCAATAATGCAATCTGGTCTGAAACAGTCACTGCGTACGCTTGGACACGAATAGCACGCTTTGCTCATCGCATAAAATGCTTCTATTGCCAGATTAAAATAACATTTCATCGGCTTGCCACCGCATGGTCGTTTACAATGGATACCATCTACATATCCTTCAGGATATTGGGCTGATTTTAGATGATATATTTTTGATGTGGGTTTTACTGATCAAAAAATAAATCTTAAAATTTCGAAACTATTTAAAACAATAAAGTGTAGTTGCTCACTTTCTTTGGTATTTATAAAACTTGGCACTGACACTAGAATCAATACATGTAATATTATAATAAACACTTGCATGATGAACATATAATTTTTATAGAGATCACATGCACAACAGGAATTACCTGAATGATAATTAACACGTTAATTTTATAAATTAGTATATATAGTTAATTTGTCTGCATTATCTATAATTCTCTAAATTTTTTTTACAAATTCATAAATTAGTTTTTATTGTTATATATTTTATCTATATAGTTAATTTATCTGCATTATCTGTAATTCCCCAAATTTTTTTATACAATTTTGTAAATTACTTATTGCTCAATTTTAAATAATATTATATAATCAAAAATAGGGTAATAAGAAAACTAATTATTTTCACTTTAAATATTAATATTGGTAAGACCAATAAGAGCACTAAAATTCGGCAAGCAAACAAGTTCTTTTATTTTGAGAAAATTAAATTGTCCTATTATAATTCTTATTTAAAGAAAATTAATTTATCCTATTATATAAAGTAATAACATACACTCTGTATTGAAATATTTTTAATATTTAATAATATGTTTTAAAAATGTAAATAATTTATCTAAATAATGAGGCCACATTACTCAAATTGAACTATTCAATCTGGTTTATTTTGACAAATGCGCAATTCCATAAATACATCAAAAGTCAATCATAGAAATTGCATAAAAAGTTAGTTACATACACTTTATTGATAATTGTTTATTTACGTGAGAATTCCACAGAGAGATATATTTATTTTGCGAAATATTATACAAGAGTTGTTAAAACAAAATAGAAAAACCAATGACTAATTATCTCCGTTTACTTTTCATTAATTTTGCTATTCATAAATAACACTACTTACACCCAAAAAGAGTATAAAGGCATTTATTATATACACCAAAGAATGAAACCCATCTCAAGTTTGTGAGATCATTTTTTGAAAAATGTATTTTAATGTTACTTTCAGATAATAATTTTTATTTATTGTTGACTCTTATGCTAACAATATAAGGTTCTAAACGTGTGAAAGTAAATTAATAATTCCCGCAATGTTTGAACTATTTATAAAACACAATTACAATTTATTGAATAATTTATTGGACTTTTTATTTGATTGGATCGTAAACCGCTCCTAAAATGTTAAGCCCATATATCGATATATTTATATTTAGCTTATGATTATCACGAATAAGACTATCGTACAATATAGTTCTGCAGATAGTTTTAAATCCATATATCTTGATAAAAAGTCACGTTTAATAGTAAAAAATTTAAATTTGTGATAATTTTACTTCACAATAAAAATCTATTTTTATTATATTCTATTCATTATAAATTAAGTGTTTATTTCGCGATCTTAGATGTGTTTGCTGTATTTATCCTATCATAAACAAATTTTCTACACTATAACAAATTATACTAATAAAAAACTTCCCATAGAAGAAGTAACAGTTTGCGACCAAAGTAGATAAAGAGAATCGACTAATTTGAAACACAACAAGAAACAATTAATACACAAAAAAGTAAAAAAGGTCGATCAAGAAAGGAAGAAGCCGCAGAAATGTGAAAAAGATTAACACACAAAAGTGGAGTGAGGTAGACTTCCTGAAACAGCAACTTGCTGCATTGCAGTATCAGTTACTAGCTCAAAATGCATAAAACACACCAATCATTACACAAAATACACCAATCACATCAACAAAATGTTTTCAAACACTCACACACTCGAAAAAACAATCACCTAAATAAACATAAAGCGCCACACTAGTATCAAAAATCTAGCAATATCAAATCGGTTCAAATGGAGTTACACAAGTTTATCTTCTATGTTACACCAACAAGGGATTTTTCTAGAGTTGAATATGTTCAAAAATTGATCCATCAACCAAATAAATCAATATTAAAACAAAATTAGGCTTTATTATTAAGACTGACATGGACCATGCAAGTACTAAAATAGCGCTATAAACTCCCAAACAAGCGAACGCAATCCAAAGCTATAAACCAATCCGATCATATAATGCATTCTCTAAAACCATCATATAATAAAAATGTAGAGTATGTAACAGACGCAATAATGAGTAATTATTTGATAAATCATAATATCAATCCTAGATTCTGCAAACAGATCATAACGAAAACTACTAATTTTCCCACAAGAATGATTAGCATCTGATTTTTAATTTAATTTTGTAATTTATCTAATTTATAATTTACCCACTTAGAAAAAAGATTTACTGCTTATTCTGACTCATTCCACGCCCTTTTACGAAACTGTGTATTCATTTTAAACATTACTGGATAGTGATCCAGTAATAGAGAGCTTCCCGCCAAGACCAATCACCACCCCATGTTCAAATTGTCTTTGCTTTACCCATAACCGAAGACTGTCCTGAAACACAAATATGTTTGTTTTTCAACGTTCAGGACTTAATTAAATGTATTGCCTGTGGCGTGAATAAGTATCCAGCCTGATCACCTAAATGCCCTAAATATCCCAAAAAACATTGGATGGAATCCCCCATGAAAAACAGAATACATGTGCCAGTTACTGTACTGTGTGTGTATATTATTGAATCTTATAAGAGGAAACTCAACTCTCGTAAGCCCGAAAATAGAGAAGAGCTAATTCTTAAACTCCATAAAAACTTACAATACTTGTTTCAGGTAGACGCAATTGTTAATTTCATTAGCAGTATTACACCTATATTTTGATGACAGACAAGACGAACCCAATTTTACCATCACCAACAGAACCTACATTTGGATAGTATGCAATATTAAATAATACTAGTAATGGGAAGTAAAGTCAAATGTCTGTTCAACATCATGAATAGCTATCACACGAATTCTCATTTACTTTTTTTCCTAATGAAGAGGGAAACATTTGACATAGTTAAGGGCCGATATTATATTCAAACATTGGAGAACCGGTCACAATTATTAGCAAGAATTTAAGAGATTTTTCAATTGTTACTAGAACCAATTGTAACCTTCATCAATGCCAAGGAACGAAACCAACCGGTTATAAACTAGCGAAATAATGATTGCCTCTACTTGTCAATTAATATAGCTGATATTTATGTTCGCATATTTATGGTTTATATTTACCCGCTTTCAGCTGTGGATCTGTATCAAAGCCTCATTATCATTGAAATTGCAGGCAATTTCAATTTTGATGCTGCAAAAGCCAAATATTCCCCTCGAGTGACACAACCCTTGATGTCTTACTCTACGCATCAATGTTAAAAAACCATATCGATAAGAACTAGTTCGCGAGATTAGCTCAGACCATCTAGGCATATTATTTTCTGGTAACTTTTCAGTAAAAGTTGACCAGCCTCAAAAACCATTGCTTTAACATAAAAAGTGTGAATAAGGATTGTGAATAAGGATATTCAGCAGCATATTGAAGAAAATTGTGTAATCACACTAGTAACATTTGAAAATTTTGCTCGAGTTATACACTCGATCATACAAGATTTTATAACTGTTTTATAGCTATTCACTTTTACAATTTTTCTAAGATTTATTAAACAAAAAAGAAAAAAAAACTGCAAAGTGAATATCAACGTTATAGAGACCAGCAAAGGAAAGCCACTATTAATGCTTTAACTAAGAACATCCATAATTTAGTGAAAGTATATAAATGATATTGAATCTTAGCAAAGCAAAAAAATTAGTCTTTCATTAAAACTCTTTCAAGATACAAAAAACTCATTTTATAAAAACTTTAAGAACTTTAAGAACATCTAGTATAATATGTCACTTGTTCATGCAGAATTTTATCGAATTATATGTCCAACACTTTGCCATTTTCTCATTCATCTAGATGTTATCAAATGTGCGATGATAACGGAAGTTAACGATTGGTATAAGACTAATATCAATAACAACCTCACATCTCTTAACATCGAACATCTTAACACCCCGAGTTACTTGATAAAACTAGATACGTTTTTGTTAAATCGGCAACTATATATTCGAGTAAAAAATTATACGTCCAGTCCACAACAAGGAGTGCCGCAAGGCTCTCTTCGATCGCCTGCAGTGTGTAGGCCCTACAATTAACAATATCTTTTGTGCAGACATTCACGGAAACGTCAATAGTGATAATAATGATAGCTACATACTTTAGTTCGCTGATGAAACCGTTCTAATTGCTTATGATAGCTCCCACACAAAATCAATTGAGAAGTTCCAAATCCTAACAAACAAAGTTACGACATAGTTGAGGAAATTATGTCTAGATCTAAACCCAAGCAAAACCCAGTTAATAATTTTCCATCATAAAATTTCTCCACGATCTCCTTCTGTTACCTTGCTAGGCGAAACGGTTAATCTTTGTAGCTATGCAACTTAGATTAACGCTCAATTTAAAGCTAATGTTCAAAAAACATGTACACAAAATTACTCATCAATAAATCCGATTTTATCACTTTCTAACTAGCAGGATATTAATATATGTAATATAACTCTCTTCTTAAAGTAAATGACACTCCTTTTCTATATGGTGGAATGGGATAAGTGTAACAAGGAAGGAAGTGCATCAGTGCCCTGTAATTAATGTAATATGATAGAATTTTTACCCGAAAAAATGGACTTAAATTTAGCGTTCGTTTTATTTTTAAATTAAGCTTTAAGACATCGTCTAGTTAATAAATCGTCTCTGAATTCATCTCATACGTAGTCAGAAAGGTGTCTAATTCACTTATATTCTTTTTTTAGAACTTAATATAGCAAACATTAAAAAAAAACAATATTTTTAGTTATAGTTCCTTAAATCCAAAAAGAGACAAAGTATATGAATGCGGAAAAAAGTTACATCTATGTCAATAGTGACATATAATGACATATAGAATATAAAAGGTTTCAAATAGACGAATCGCGTATCGTTTATATATTTTTTACTATTAAATATATTAAATAAGAGCTATTGGTGATTTATTAATATTAATTAAAAAGTATAAATTCGTTGATATCAATCAATAAATGTGGAATTAAATACAAAGGCTGAAAGTAATTTAACAAAAAACTATAACACGCTCACCCCACTCCACCTTATTAATAATGTTTTATTTTAAGTTATTAAACGAATGCAATCTTTTATATCATAATATTACCAGCATCATGAATCAGTACGTTGCTTATGTGCTAATATTATTTGATGGTGGAACTGCACAGATAAAACCGATGTATGATGAATGAGATAATATGGAAGAACACGTCAACTAGACATTATTGTGTGTACACATTGTGTGCAGGCATGCATTTGCTGTAATAAAGCTGACTGCGGCTGCCACGGACTTTCAAATTTTGCATGAGCAATATTTGCGCTCGTAAAATTACCGCGAATGATAAACGTTTTTATATTTTAATATTGCAATGGCGCTGGGGAATAATGCACAAGTGCAACACGAGCGTGTATCATATTGCATTGTTCTATGTTTTATTAAAATATTCAAGCGAAATTTATATTTCGCGTAGCTGCAAAAGAAGAAATAATGAAATTTATTTGAGTAATTTAAATTCATTGCGTGCTGAATTTGCCAAATATATATTTGCAATTAGTGAATGTATGTGAAACTTTACCACAGTGAGCACCGCGAATGAAATGTGAAATAATTAAAAAAGTTATTGCGCGTACGCTTCATTAAGTTCTCTCGGATTTTATGGGGGCTCATAATTATTCGAATTAACCAAATCGTAGAGCGCACACGAACAAAAAAATTAAATTACGCCATACATATGGAACATTTTTTCCACAGCTGGTTTTGCTCAATGCGGAAAAAAAAGAGGGCTGAATATACAAATGGACAAAAAGCATATAAATGTATTTTTATTTTTATTATTAATTTCGGTAACAATAATTTAGGATTCTGTAAGTCGAATAATTTTTTTGCTCTCAAGCTTTTACGTATCTAATAAAAGGGAACGGTTCAAAGCCGAGCGAATTAGATCAATACATTAATTTTATTTTAAAATGTAATAATGCACAAATAATGCAATAATTTTAAATTTCAATTTACCTCTTGTGCTTCGTTGGAAATCTCGAAAGGTTAAAGTTAATAAAGTTCAAAAATATGAAACATTATTAAATTCATAAACAAGAGAATAATATTAATGGGTCACTTTGGACCTCAAATGAAATGAAAACCAAATGAAATGTAAATTATTTTCTAGTGCGCATCGTTGAGCTAGCAAAACGCAATTCGCATTCGTAATATTACAATTGAATGAACGGCAAAGCTTGGTGCATGATTGGGAATGTCAAGGGAAGTCAATTGATAAGCAGCAGCGAATATATTTTTCCTTAGCCGTAGGTACTTCTTACTGCCTCAATGAACACATCGTCAATTCCCAGGCATTTTGCGACTGAGCATTCCACTAGTGCTTGTGCGCTCAATGCGAATTTCATGTTGATTCCTTCTTGCAACGTTACGCAGTTGACATGCTTCCTAATCGGACGCACTTCCGTGTCAGTAGCTGTAAAAATTTGTGCCAAAAGTTATTCCCGGACTTAGTTAGCTCTTATAACGCGCCATTAAACAATCTTCACACCAACATCCCGTAATTGAATCAACCAAAAAATTAACATTTAATTATTTAACAACTAAAAACGATAAATTCTTCTTGTATAGTGACAATACATGACATGATTTCTTACCTACTAAGACAATCGGTACAATTGGATTTATTTTGCGCACCTCAACACACCATTTCTCAATCATGCGATTGAAGGTGATACGCTCGGCGATCGAGTAGCAAAGAAGGACGACATCCGCCTGTAACAAACGTACACTCTCCGATTAATTAAAATTCCGCAGTCTGCGGATCGATTTTGCAACCGTTCGCGATTATTGATTAGCGCCGATCGTAAATTACTTAATCCGTTTGAATTGCATCCGACGATTTACGATAAATGTGCGAGGATTCTGCACACCGTGTCCTCGATTTCTCTCTGCTGCTTTTTGTTCATGGATTTTTTCCGACTTTTCCTGACATTTCTGCGCTCTCCTCCGCAGAGAATTGAATATAATGGGGAAGTTTAATTAAACATGGTGCGTTCCATACTTGTACCAATATGCAAATAACTTTTTCATTTTTATATAGCCACGCAGGAGTACAATAATATGTATTTACATATTTGTACTTTGGAATGGAAGCAATTTAGATTTAATTACATTAAATTAAAATATTTGACAGTTTTTACATATTATGGATAATTTATGCGATTTAGGTTAGATAATTTAAATTACTTTTTCATATTCACCATATCGCAGAATTGCATAATCGTCGTCAAATTCACAATTAATAAAGGTCACTGAATACGGGATATGGTCGACTATTATTTCTCGAATTATTGTACTAACACTAAAACAAAGCACAGTCGTTAAATACGTACAATAGGGGCGGATAGAATTAACTTACGTCGGTGTAGTGTATTTGTAAAACTCCTTATTCATTGTGTACTTAAACAGAAGTTCACTCTTCTTACTGTGCGCATCGCCAACGAGTGCGATCGTAAGTTCCGAAATATTATCAAAGTACATCTTCAACTATAAACTTGTATAAACTGTGTCAACGTAAAATTACACTTCGGAAAGCAATCACATAAAGATGAGTGCATTTGGTACTACGAGAGAACAGTATATAAATTGCAACTTGCTTCCTTTGACAGCGAAATGAAAACTCTAAGCGTAATAACTTATCACTAAGTACACATCCGTTCAAATAAAATTACTAAAAATCCTATTAGTAAGTAAGTCATCGCTGACGTCAATGTTCTAACTGTGTTTCGTTTTGTTCACTGATTGAAAAAGTATTATCTATTATTTATCACACGTATTATGAGCATAAAGAGTGACATATGTGTATATAATATTTATTGCTCACTTCTTCGGCTTGCCGTTGGCAAATATTTATTCAGATAAGCACGTGTAAGTTCATAATTCTTCTACAAGTTTGTATTTCTTTTCGTCTTATTTCGGACACGTACTCAAATTGATTCGCGCGCTCGAAAAGAAGAAGAAACGTTGATATATTTGCTCAGGAGAGTGCGTTTGTAAATATTATCCTCGAATTGTAGCAGCGCGGAGACGCACTCAGCGTCTAGACGGAATTTAATCGTCTCGCTATGCCATGCGATGCCGCCGCTGAGTGCCGTACAAGCAAGAAAGCAACGATGAGAAATAATTCGATCCGCTAAAAGTGTTAATTGAAGACCAGCACTAGTTTTAGCGCAATGGGGTGGTAATGCACGGATGAGGTGATCCTTGCGTTACATCCACTTTATCTGCAATTGTGCAACTCGCTTGCGTTCAAAACACTATCTTTAATGGAATCTAGTTTTCTATGGGAAAACTACACACTTTAAGAACATTCCAAACTTTAGAAATTCAAACTGTAACAACGTTTTAGTTTTGACTGAAGTTCGCTATTAGATTCTATGTTTAGAGTGACTAATTAGATGAATGCATCCCAACATTCATGCTATAATTAGCTACTAATCAATGCGCCATGGTTGCAGGATTGCATGGAATTGTATTCCAATCCTTTCCACAGTGTTTTCCTCCCTTGCTGAGGCGGTTTTGAAGTTTGATTGAAATTTAATACGAACGCGCTTGTTTGTTATTTCGCATATTGCATCCGGAGAATACCATCCAACGGTTAATTGGCAACTCACTTTGTGCCTTGTGCGCTCTGCGGCGACAATTTCGGCGGTGGATGCATTAAGAATTTCCGCTCTAGCGCTGCTCGGCAAATTTAATATCCTATATGAAAAGCATCATTATTAGATATTGACGCACTACTGCATAACAGCCCGCTGTAAAAAGTGAGTCCGTGCTTACCTTGTCAGTTATTTGCCTTAGCCTTCTGTCATTTTTAATGCCGAAGCCATCGAAAAAGCACTTAAACCTTTTCCTGCGAACAATGGATAAGCTAGCAATTTAAAGTGGGTGAAACATGAATTAGAAGAATTTTATTGTTGCTTTATTGATTTCTGACTTTTATAGACTTCTTGACGAGTTGTTGAACAATTGCATTAAAAAAGTTGATTTAAATGCAAGTTCCCAGCTTTTATTGAGCAAACAATAATATGGTTGCCAAGTTGGGTTTTCTTGCTCGATTTCAGTTAATTACTTTTCAAGACAAACGCAATGAAATAAATATTACGCGTGCTTGGTAAATATTTGTAACACAAACTTTTGAGACATTAATATTGAATATTTTATGAAAAGACAATAAATTAAATGTGTAAATTATAGCCTTTGTTTCGTGGTGAGTTGGGATGTGGAAATAACAAAATAACTTGAAATAATAATTGAATTTTGTAATTTATTCATAATCTGGATACATTTTTCACATTTAGTCCTTATAATATAAACTTAACGTTAAATACTTTTTGCGCATATTTTCAATTCATAAATAGCATTTTCCAATAATTTGCCCTCTATATCCTTTTATAATTTTATAGTATATTGGACCATTAATTATTATCATTTAAATAGTAACATAAATTTTCCTCGTTTATGTTTCAATATATGTACATGAAAAACAGTCATTCATTTATATTAGTGTCGTTCGTTACATTTATTTGCCATTGGGCTTAGCAATACTAGCGTTAAAACGATTCGAGTAAAAATCAATAATGTGTGGGGGGCTCGTTTGATTTTTACTCCTCGTTTTTATATTTTTGTGAGAAAAAACAGTTATTATACAATTATTTAATGATCATTATCAGAGTAATTGAAAATTAATTGATGAATCTATCACATTGATTTTGACGTTATTTACAGGCAGATTTTGCTAAATGACCGAAAAACATTTACAAACATTCACAGCTGTAATTTTGCTAATACTAACATACTTTATTTTTCCATAATTTCACAATTTAGCAATTTTCTTCATATAAATTTCCTAACGTTGCTATACAAATATTTTTTTAAATATTCATATTCAACACGAATTTGACACGTTAATTTCAAATCCATATTTTTGCAAATATTTTATAGAAATTTCTTCTTTATATATATTTGTATAATAATATTCATATTTATATAGATGTGGATTATATATGTGTTAACAACACATAATAATTGTTATCTTTAACATAGTAAGCGTATTTATTTAAAAATATAATACGTTTTTCATTCTTCAATAGATATATTAACTTTTAAGTAAGGTCATAATAATACTATTGACTTATTTTTTAACATCTCTTCAATTTCAAAAATCTGTTTGAATGTGCTTTTATTTAATCTTCTTTTTTTTCATACAATTTCTTAGAAAATATTCAGTCCAATTATATTCGTTCCACATTGTTCTAAAATTGTCCGTTAAACGGCTCGTAATTTCTTGTTCTTCTATAACACGTGTTTGTGTGTGTGTGTCTATTTCTAATGGCCAATAATGATCACACTGGCAAACATTGTGTAACTTGCTTCCTGGATAATTGCAACACTTTAGATGGATGCGCAGGAGTCGGCAACGACGCATTTTAACGATGAAAAACGGGCTCAAAGCTAACAACGTGCATATGCTATAATCCAATTACGAATGTACGGGAAAAAATTACAGAGGAAACTAACTAGATTGGTATATTTCTCCCGGACGCAATTAGTAGCGTGCAGTTTTAATTAACAATTCTGTGTTGCATCTTGCACGCCGTACGTGATCGTTTACCTGCTTTATTTAATGTAACAATACTGCTTTTTGTTTGCTTCTTCTTAAGATGCAGGTGGCAAACATGACGTATCTTCTTGAAGTAAGGAAGACGGCTCTGAAACAAGTAAATAAATTAATCATAGTAATTTGATTATTGCGCGGAAATTGATGGAGCTTTGTACGTAATAACATGCTCGCGCTCATAGGGTGCCAGACGTCGTCGCCAAATGTGTTATTGGGTAATGACGAGTCAATATTCGGAGCGTCTGACGCCATCGATTAGAGATAAGACGCTCGGACAAGGGTTGCAAACAACTTGCGGTTGAGTGAATTTGGTTACCGAGAGTGCATTTCGTGTAATTTGGTTTGCACAAGACGCACTTAGCAGGCCAAGATGCTGCATGATGTTAATTGACTATTGATAGGTAATACAAACCAATATTCAATCATTACGGAGATGTGTTTGCATGATTTTCAATTAAGATTTCCCGCTTGAACAGCCCGTAATATTACATTAATTATTTTTTATGCATGAAAACGCCTCGACAAAGTTCATTGAAAATCAGTTGTTCTTACCTAACAAGACTCATAAAAGTTCCAGCAGGAGGTTGTAAAGTTTTATGTCCTTTTTCTTGCGCAACAAATGAGATAACATGCATCCCTCGAAGGTACAATTATCCTTATTTACGTATTCTCGGAAATATTTCGCAGGAATTACGACTATTACAGAGGAGGATAATTAAGTGCACACGGCCATTTAAATCATCTCGGATTGCATTCACCATATACAAACCCTTGGCATTTGCGGTACGGCAGAAAAGGAAGACAATTGTGTTACTGGAACGTACAATGGCATTGCCAACATAATAATTGCAATTAGCTTAGAAGTACTATTAAGTAGATGTGAATAGCGTATTTAAACTATATTATCCGGAGCGGGCATACGCCGGAAGACGTGAAGCACCAGCAATTTGGACAAGGCACATAAATTCACAAAAGGTGCGCCGCCCCCAAGTCAAATATTGAATTTGCGCCTAAAGAGGGCGCGCCATTGACGCAGGAAGGTCAATTGATAGAGAATTTGCAATGTTGCGCATTACGAGTATTTGTCAGTATTTGTCTTCGTCGAGTACATTTGCATTGCGCATGAGTTCAAGGCGATTGTGAGAGAGTGCAACGACAGCGCAAAAAAGGCGGAAAAGCCATTTTCTCGCGCGATCCTTCGGTACGCACTCGTTGCTATTGACAATGGCTCTCCACTTACAACCGCAATTCTTGTTGTTTATTCGTGCCCTTTGCGCGCCATTCGCTGCGAGTGCTCGAAATGACTAAAGGTCCTTTGTTGGCCCGCAATAATGGTGATTGTATGTTGGGATTACAAGTCCTCAACGCGCTCGTCGTGCCCCATATCAATGCCGCATTAATCGCGTTTATCATTTGTTTGGAGCCGCATTGCACACAATTCCCAACCCCCTAATAACGTAATGGACGTCTCATTATTCTCATTAGGTCTCCGCAACGATGAGACATAAAGATCGAAAAAAAAGTACGATTTATTTCCGCCTTATAATAAAAGCGGAAACAACGATTTATGCGCGTCGTAAGTGAAAAGTTTCAATGCTGCACCAATGATACCGAATCTCATAAATCTTAATTTGAATAAAAGGAATAAAATAGTAGAGCTAGGAGAATATATTTTGCGAACTCGATACGTACCCTTAATGGTATATTATGGAAACTACAGAGTTCGACAAGTATATTTTAAATTGTAACAAGTTGGCAATTTCTTCTGAATAATGAGGAAAATCGTGATAGTGTCGAGTTTCGAGAAGTTACAATTGTACCTGAAGACTTTGAAACGCATAAATCTTAATTTAGAAATGCATTACATCCGAAGACAACAACAACAAGCCCGTAAATTGCACTTTATCTGATTTTTCCTCGCGTTGAGCTAAACAATGAGGGAGGGAAGGAAGATAATGCATTGAAAGTGCATCCCGAGTGCTGTTGGAAGCTTTACAATCATGAAACTGCATCAAAATCGGTAACGCAATTAATTACAGCTATCACAAACTGGCTCGAATTACTCATGCGTTAATCTTAATTAGTTAATTAATTAATTGTTATAAACTACGCGCGGTCTGAATGCAAAAGGCCAACTTCATCTAACAATTAGCTCGCAATATGTGCATCTGGTTTATTGTAGCATCAATTACAATGCACTCGAATGTAATTAAAAGTGAACCTGGATCCCGTGCACTTCATTATTAATTAGGAAACTTGTTTAGTGGTTGGTTAACTTTACTTGCAGAATAGTCGTTTGTTTACAACTCTCGACATTTTTATTTACTCGTATACCTCTTGGTTCTTAATGAAAAAAAGTTGAGATTTAAGTTTTAGTCCTTTTTGTAACAAGTTTTTCGAAAATCTCTCGAAACACAATGTTTTTCAATCACGTTTCAGAAAGCAATACCTTTGAGTGGAAAAAGTTTGGCAAATATTGCTTGAAAGTTGAACGAACTTCCCCACAATTCTAATCAAGTAAATCACTTCCCTTTTGCCCTTTTATTTAGTGTACTAAATCCCATCGAGCGCCTTCTTTTTTATCCTGTCAAGGCGCGCGCAACCAGTGGAAATTCAACAAGCAGTAACACGCCTGATGGTTTTGCTTTAGTGAATTGCATACAAGTGTCCTACGCAGCCAGATAATTCACTTGTTTTTTGGCATGTTTATAACAACCTCTTGAAATATTGCGTCTGCACTTTGTACTCGACTCATACAAATAACGTGTAAACAGCCGAAAAGTTTCCACGAGCATGCAACGCAATTCACACTTGGCAAATACTTTTATGCTCTGAGGAGCATTTTATTACCAACTTAAATGGCGTTCGCAGACTAACACTTTCCTAACACAAAGTGTATAATTTAATATTATAACAACACAAGTCGAGCACGAATAATGCGTTATGAAATGAGCCAATTTATGATTGCGCTATAAAAGCAGGAGAGTAAAATAAATCGTCATGATGAAGTGTACGTAATTTTCCATATTGCAATACGTAATATGATTTTCGCTTGTTCCTGTTCCTGTTTACCGATTTCTTGCTTGTTAGCTTTTGTCATTCAAGTTTGCTCTGTTGTTTACCGAGCAGGGGGATTTTTAAATTAGAATTTCTCACGTAAGTGAATAAATTGAGAAAAACAAGGTAACACGAGTGGAACTAAACGACAAAGTGTACGTTTGGATATAAAAAATGCGTACTAATTTAAAGTTTTTCGACATTATCATAAATGAAAAAGTTTGTTATTTTACTGTGGAATTAACAAACAAGGAAGGTCTAATTAATTTATAATCCTTTGAGAAAAGTTTCGAATTTTTTGCATTCCAACTTAAATCCTTTTAGGTATTAGAAGAATTTCACAAACAAACTCCGTACGCGAATCATGTTTCACTCGTTACATTTCAACGGCGCAATTAGCAAACAAATTGTATTGCGCTGCATTCAATTGTCTCCTTTCACATCCTAACAACCTCCTAACGACGTCAAGGAACGTAATGCGTTTCTATGAAACTCAATCCACTTGAACAACAAAAAAGCTTCCAAGTAATATGTACACAAATAAGTCCAATTTATTCAATAAGCTTTTTGCGAAGTAAGCGAGCGTGAATTTGTACATTACTTACTGCGCCAGATTGGAAATTGCAGGCTGCCGTCGCCGCCACCGCCGCCACCGTTGCGCAAAGTGCCCGGAAAGCACACATGTTTCATCTGTTCTCACTGCGGTTATTTAGAAGGGTCACACAGAGTGTACAACAGACGACAACGTTAACCGTGAACCGAAACATCAACAGCCACAGCAATCTAATACCACCAACTCGAATTTCTCGACACAATTACGCGCATACGTTTGCTTATAGGAGTTGGGTTCCATTATATTGCGCGTGATTTAAAAAGTGCGTTTGTTTAAGGGTTTTTTATGCGACGCGTTACAAACGCGAATTAAGTTCACCATTAGATCTTTCGCTCTTCTAATCTAATTAAAATTTATTCGCTTGGAATATGCATGAAGCACTCCAGGCGGACATTCTCTACGAATTTTCAATTCGATTAGCATTCATGAGCAACAGTCTACTCATACGCGTGAAGGGATAAATTTTAATTAGGTACAAATTATGCACGCTTTTTTCCAAAAAATGCAAATGCCAAAACTGATGTTTAATTTAGTCGAAAGTTTTTATTCATAAAACATTATGGAATAGATGTTAATATGGTTGACTTTTTCTATCATGCGACGACTGGAAAATGCACGAAAAATGCAGAAGTTGTAAAAATGTAATGCGTTTTCGTTGTCGCAGTGCACTCCCTTGTCATTGCAAAGTGCATACGTATTTATGCATTTTCGTATTGCAATCCATACCGTATTGCATTACTGCACAATGCCATTTACCATTTATGGAAAGTGCATGACTTCTTTTGCAAACACTATGCACTTAATTTCGTTCGTTCTGCACAGCAAGCGAGTGAGTTTAGTGTATTGTGAAACGTGTTCATTTTTGATACGTATTCACACCCAATGAAACGGGTTGGTGTGACACTCAATATTTGGGCTCGTAAAAGCAACGCTTTTATTGTGTCTGGATTTGATCAGATCTAAGCTGACAATCTAGCAAAAAAGCGCATCCAGCACAAGAACATTCCTTAATACTTATTGGTATTACACATTTACTACTATTACTGCAGTATCATCGTAAAAAAGGTCGCGCGAATTCCAACGTATAAAACTATCCGCAGTGCACATAGTGGCACTTCGTCATTCTACGTTTTAATCCCGGTTTTATGATTGCATTCGGATTTTACCAGATAATTCATGTCGGGAAATAATAGATCCGTAAATTTTCGACGGCTTGGGAAATAAACCGTTCCTTGTTTTATGCTCATAAAATTTATGATTGGAATTCGCAAAAATGTGATTATATCCAACCTCATTCACGCAAATTTAATTGCGCACAACAAGAAACTATACGACAGGATCGTGGAAATTTTAGTAGAGCTGATTTGTTTCATCATAAACTTAAGAGCTTTTATCTGGTGAAAAGGAAAAGGAATACATAATTCAGGAATTTTTGGTTTGTGAACGAAACCGATAATATTTATCCGCCCCGTGAAAAATGCAAAAGCTCTTAAAAAATCCAACACAATTTATTGCTGCCAACGATCTTAAAATGTAGCTTAATGAATACGTAATAAAGAAGCACGCACAGTTGCAATTTGTATTCGTAAATTTTAATGCCAAACGAACTGGTAAGAAATATGCTGCTCGCATTTAATCCAAACATGACGTTCTTCATTTTGACGAAGAAATTAATCATGATCATGCGATTTTTCAATCATTTTTATTCCCCATTACGGTTTCGTTCGCTTCTCCGCGAGTTGCTTAATTCGAAGAGAAAAGTGCACTACGCTGTACGATGGAAGTTGTCAAAGTGTTTTGTTCAATATGAGTAATCAATAACGTACAACAGCGACGCGTTAGTGAAGGAGGAAGCTGAACGCGAAAAAAGCTGGCAACGAGACGACTTCCTTCCGTAATACGGCGGAGCAACTCCTGTGCGGATATGTCTCTGCGTTCGATTGCATTTCCTGATGATGTCCCCGCAGGACTAGCAGGAGTGCGCGTAGAAGGCATTAGCTCCTGCCTGAGAGAACTATGAATGACGCTCCCACTCGGATGCTTTTATCCGTGCGCTGCTTCTTGCTGTGCTCAAAACGTAATTTGCCAACTTCGCTTGCAGACTTGTGCTTGAGTTACAAGTTAAACTGCTTAATAACTTATAAGTTTGTCGTATATGAAAAAAAAACTAGCTAAATATTTAACGTAATTATCATCTCGTATTATTCTAGAGAGATTTCATATCTCTTAATGCGTCCAAAATGTTAAAAATCGCTCATCGGTTACATTAGGCCATAATCGAACACGTCAGATAAAATGGAAATTATTAATTTATTGTTGATTAACTTAAATGACGAATTTGAGCTCAAGGCAAATACGGAGATAAATAAGCCATAAATCACTGAAAATCCCACATTGAGCTTTATTATTATTGGTTATTTATTACTCCATTTAATTAATGTGGAGGATGATAAATTAACTCCCGCGGGAAGCACTCACCAAACGAAGGACGGATTTGCCTTGGAGTGGTTATTGAATATCCACAATTTTATGAAATGGATATATTGTCAAAATGATTTCTATTTTGCTTCGGATACAAAAGCGTATTGTCTACATATTTGTTAGTTAAGTGCGCTTTCGGAAACTTTCGGGAATACACACAGTACACGAGATTCCGAACAATTGCATTCTACAAGCTTGATAATATATTGCGATGGTGAAAGGAGAATGGCGTTTCTTATATCATTTTCGAATTCCCGGTAAAGTCTGACGCAGCTCGAAGATAATTAGTGCAAACATAATAAAATTATCGAAGCACGTTCATTAGAATGCATAGAAGTTTTCTTTGATATGCATATTTGCATTGTAGCGCGGGTGGGCGCGTATAGAAAACTATTCAATGATCTTATCTTACCGAATAAATGCGCGCTGTTTCTCAAGGGAGCGCAGTGTGAAAATGTGCTGAAAATGTAGATGAGAACGTGCTGAAAAGTTGATGGAGACTGATGAACCGCGCGCAATTTCCCCTTGAAAGCAAAACGCAGACGTGCGAATATTTCATACGGACGGGAAACAACACACCATTTATTGTTATATCTGCTTCGCAAACAAGTAATTTGAATATGAAACACACACGCGTTCACGTGAAGATTGCGATTGAATTACGTCAAGAGGGCGCACACGAATTAAGGTTGAATGTACGTTTATTATATTTGCCAAATTCCAACGCACCCGCCAGACGCGTACAAATGTGTTATTGGACTGAGGCATGCCAAGGGCTGCGGGCGCAATTCGCACACTTAAACTAGACGCGTAAGTCATTGTGCACACGCGTAAAGGAATGTGGAGAGCGTAGATAACGCCGGATCTAACGGAGTGCGTGTACTTGATGTGACTTAATCTATGTATTAAAACTGCGATATAATTATGGTTAGAAGCACTGTTTATATATGTGAACTGTCTTTCTGTCGTTGATCGTATGCTTCTACGAATTTCCTTCTCTCTAGTGATTCCTATTTTCCAAGGAACCCATTAATACTCTAGATCCTGCGTTTCTCAAACAGATACTCAAATGAATAAACACTAATTTAAATCGCACATTAAGCTCCATGCCGAACGAAGTTATACGTTTGAGTAATTTTCAAGTTTCTGCATTTTCAAACGTGAAATTTCGTTAAATCAAGGTTCTTGTCATGCGCGGTATTGTTGATCTTTAGTCAAATTTTCATCAGGGAAAACAAAATAAATCAATTGATTCTTTCCATTTGGAAAACAACCATTAGAGAAATCAATTGCCCAAAGCAGTGAGCATAAAGACGCGCTGGGAAGACAATATTGGGTTCACTTAATTTCAGCGATACGACTCGTATTTCAGAGGAAATTTATATCCGCGAATAAAAAATGTACTGGACTTATTTCTCTGTTGTTGGCCAGCAGCTCATTGGTTCGCAGAATGCTCTCGTGGATCATCCTGATGGTAGATAATTCAATTGCGAGTCGCCTCGCTTTTTCCAAGCCATTTATGTAATGCAATTTTCGTTTCGTCTGTGAGTTCGGTTTGCAAAATGCAATTCCGTCATCGTTCCGCTCCACATAACTTGATCAATGCTGAAAATATCATAACGATTGTTAATAACGAGTCGATAACAAGTGCGCGGATTGGAAGCGTGATTACAATAAGCGTCTTTTAGTATTGCGGTAAATTCGCATATAAAACTTATATTTTTAGACAGCTCAATGTTCTTTCAATAACAACGTTCTGCTATTGCAGGCACTCGAAACTTGCTTGACGTCGTCGAGGAAATATTAAATGTAAAATTGTATTGGAATTTTTCATGTGGTTGTAGAATACAAACACAACGCTGTATGCTGCATTTTGATTTATCCTTAAAAGTATAAAACTTCAGCTTGGGAGTTTTCGAGTTTAACATTCTTTTCGGTAAGAAAAATTAACGATCAATTATATAAAATATCAATATTATATATAGATTACATTATACCTTGATGCATTTGAAAGGCAGATTCCTAGGAAAAGTTTGATTAAAATTCTTTTTTCCACGTCGGAAAAACCGCATTAAAATTTTTCTTACACTTGAGAAAATCACTTGAGATGCGTTGAAAGACGTCAAGCTTTAAACAGCGAATCATGATATGTTATTAAAACTTTAAATTAACTCCGACGTTGCGTTGCTTCGACGGCAATCGGTGGCCAAACACATTTTTGCTACAAATTAGAAAACTTTCGCAGAACGCGCGTTTTTCACACTTCAATTAAACCGCAAACACTGTAAGCTTTTCATTTATTTGCTCAATGCGCATAGCGGAAATTATCGTATTTAGTTATACACTTAATTTATGTAATCTCTGCATAAATTTGGTGGCAAATAAGCAAACAGTTTCGATTGATCCTTCATCTATTTACTTTCAAGAAAACGTTAGAGATTATATCAACTCAAGTTGAAAGTTCTAGATGCAATATTACAGTTTCCGGTGTTGTTAACTTTGAAACCAATGAAGATATTATTGAAATTCTCGAATTTTTCAAAGAATTGCGAGTGCACTAGATACATCTCAGATATATCTCCAATAGCATAACATAGTAACTAATGAGTTTTATTATATGAATTTGATAGACATGTCTTTAACAAAAGCCATATTGAAATTAGATGCCAGTTGGCCATCAGATCATTTGTGGTCGAAGTTTCATTTCCATTCGAATGTTTTCGTATTCGTGTGGTACGATATGCGCATTCAAATCTGTGCAAATTTCCTTCCGGTCTTGTCTCACTGAGTGATCGGATTTTCGCCAATGCATCGCTGAACATTTACCCAATACACCTAATAGCATGCCACAGGCTTGTCATCGAAATGTCGTGTATCATTATTCGACTTCGCCAGAGGGGAATCGATGATGCATTTCGTTAATTAACATACTCATACCATGTAACTCCATTGTCTATAAAGTATCAATTGATCTTCACGCCAAATAATATCGATAAGATCACTAGGCTTATGCAGTCTTAACGGAAGACACCACCCAATCCACCGGATAGATTAGCACAAAATATAAAAAGACACAATGTATTTGTCTAGTGATTACCTTTGGCGAATACGTACGAACATAAATCCGGCATATTCGCAAGAGATTATAACGATTTATGCGCTAGAAACACGAACCGCGAATAGCGCGCTCCCGAACAGTTTGGCATTCGATTAATCCAGGCTCATGCGACGATGATGTCTTAATGCATGGCAATTCCATGCGGTCCAATTAATCTCCACAACAACAACACGTATAATTGTGGGGCATATGGCGCACAAAATACAGAACGCAAAACAGCCAAGTGGTTTGTTTTTGTCCTTGGACGAGTGCTCGGTCCGAAAATTGTGTCAGCGACAATTTCATTTTCATTTCGTGAATTAATTTATAATTTTGCTCAACACAAGCGTGAACCGTGCACCGATTCCGCGATTCATTCGTGTGCGCGTGTTGATGACACAAGCGGACGGCTGCAAATTAAAGAGTAATTAAAGTTCACTTTCAAATGTAGGTTCAGCCTCGAGCTCCTAAGGTTCGCGTGCAAACACAGAAAAAGCACCAGAAGAAACAGGGTTGCTTTTTGCGCGTGTGGCGTCGCGAAAACAAAACGCAATTGTTTGCTTTTATCCGTTGCTAGCACTGCTCATCAATTAAAACTTTTGGGATATCAGGGACCGAATTCTTCTGAATTGCGGTGTCATCTGGCGACGACATTGCCGCCCCCACTGCCAGATCGCGTAATGATGAATAATTAATGTCTAAATGTGCGTCATCTCGGTGAAATCTAATTCGGCCGACCTAACTTAATCATCGCGTAAGTCTTAGACAAACTAATTATATTAGAGTACTTTAATTTATTTAGCGCACTCTTGGATTTCACCCGCAATGAAATTCAAGACCAAAGGTAATTAGTACTTGCTTAGAGTTAGCCGCTAATCATACTTCAGAAACATGAAGAAATTGCAGTGTTTACATGCAGTGTTTTAAATTGATCAAAAAACGCAAAATTCGTTAATGAGAAACCAAATGATGAGATTATAACACGTTAATTTATTTAGCTTTTAATTAATTTGGGAATTAGAATATTTCAGTTGCTTAATTAAGTCCACTCATAAAGCTTTATAGAGATAGGAAATTAGCAAAAGTGAGGCAGAAAAAAATTATAATTAAAATTCCAACGCTCTCCAACTGCGCAAAAATATTTCAGCGAATTTTAATTTACTTCAGTGGTGCACAGCATGTTCAGTCCGTATATTCTTGCAGTGTCGAACAAAAACAACAAAACCAAAGGAAGGAAAACTTTGATCTGAACGTGATACTGCTTGACTATAAAGATAATGAATAAATTTTTTATCGACTGAAAGTTATACCGGTATATTAATTAAATGTCAAAGCAATTTCTTTTTTATCTTGTTTTATAATAAAAACACTTGACAAACGCATACCAATTATTCTCAATTATGCCTTGGAATATTATTTAAAAATGTAGTTGCTTTAATTATTCAAACCTACTTTCTACCTTTCCTAAGCTTTGATATTCAAACTTTTAAAATATTCCGCAGGTATAAAAGGTTTACGTTGTTTAAGACCCTTTTAGTGCAACTTAAGTCCTTTTAAACTTATGAACTTTAGTAATTTTTCGTTTTATAGTTGGAATTTGCATCAACCTATAAAGAATAGAAAATACTAATGATATAAATTTTACAAATAGCTCGTTTGCTCGTTAACTCGTTAAAACTTAATAAAACACAGATGATCCTCCGATTAATGCGCAATTAAGCTTAAAATACGCGCAAATAATTGCCAGTTTTTGCGCCTTCATCGAGGACACGTGTTTGAGGAGAGGAAGTCGGGTGGAGCGATAAAAAATGAGCCGGAAGTTCCGCAAAACGATCAAGCTTTCCCAACGAGGCCAACCACTATAAACTTCTTATGCGTGCACCAAAGTTTTCACGTCCTAGACCGGTGTTCATTTGAATATTGCTATCGTGATGCAGCCGTGACAATAATATGATCCCGAAAGCGTTCGTCCATTCCGCATTCTAATATATTCATAACGAATTAATAATGGATTGCATCGGATCGACGAGTGGCAAGTGTTCGCGCGCGTCGAAGCAATTTAACTTTTCAGCAGGCCAAGGTTGCATGCCCAACAAACCGGAAAACGTCCAAAAACGTGCTGAATATTTACAGATCATTAACTTGTGCGCGTCTTGAAGAACGTGTTAACGAAGCGCTTTGAACACACGAAATCAATTAGCGGTTTCAATTTTCGCGTATTGATGGAAGCCGACATGGAATTTATTTAGTTGCGAAATTAATTAAAGAACACCGCGATAAGAATCAGTGCGATTCGCAAGATGTGCGTTGAATTCGAATCACGCGCTCAATCTAAAATTGGCACTCGAGCTATTTCTGAACGTGGACCGGGGGAAAATTGAAAAATAATCAGCACTCCATCTGCGATAAACTCGGACGGAATATCTAATTGCGTGCGGGTACGTGCGGAATTCGAAGACGGCGTTAATGAAGGACCTATTGTCAATAATTGAAAAGCCGTATTTATTGCCACCACTCGCTAATTTTCAGAGTACCACATTTTTTTCGCTAATAGAATATACGTGAATCAATTGGATAAATATTTGCGAAGAGGAATTTATGTATGCGAATTGTTAATGAGGAATAAACATTTCGCATTCGATAAATTACGAGCAGAACAGGGTTAATGAGTGACACATTAGATGAAAAAAAATTGTGCTAAACTAATCATTGAGAGCGGCCGCGACGCCTAATTAATTTTGCTCAACTCAATCTTCTCAACGCAAAACATGGCAAATGACCGCGCGCACGATTTTGATGGATTGTAATAATAAAACATCGTTAGTAACCCGATATCTTCGGTTATTTATGGCGACGTTAATTCGCGCAAGTGGTAATGCAATATGTTGCGCCCTTGCCAAGTACAAATATATTAACTCGTTGCGAGTGTACACAAGCATGGAGTGTCCCAAAAGTACCTCAATCAAGCCGCTAATAAATCAACCCCTAATTAAGTCAATTCGACTCATTTTGTTCAAACATCCTTCGTGCCAATTATTTCGGAAATTTATTCAAGTTTATCGCCACACTTTGTATACACTGGCCCGATATCGAGTCAAACATTTTTTCAATCTAATATTGCTCGCAGATTTATTACATACAAAATGTGTTCAATGTGTTTGCTTTCCTTGGAAAGAAAATCTATTACATACAAATATTATCCTGTTTTCCCTTCAATTTCCTCTCGTTTTTCACGGCGAAATTTAAAACTTGAATGCGCTGGAATAAATTATGAAAATCACGTCCAACGTGAAAATATAATTTTATCAAAAATCTCCAGCGTTATTGTGCTTTAGCATTTCCAGATATAATTGAATATCTTCTTCTGTTTGAGTTTGCGGATCACAAAAGAAAAGTTTGCAGAGTCGTTTAAATGTTGAATGTATTGATTGTGCTTATTTAATTTATTTTGTTTTATGCGCGAATAAATACGAAAAACATTTTTCAATATGAGTGAGTCGCCGCGCATGTAAATATGAAAAATGCATGCTTTATTGAAAATTGTTTGACATGTTTACTTCATTTGCTTGCACAGACGGCGGGACTCATACATTTTATTGCACTCTTGCTCCTACATGAGAGGATCGCGTGCGTTAAGTTCCAGAGAAGGAAAGCTGGAATAAAAAGCGAAAAATATAAACGAAACACAAGCGACGAATCAAAATAAGACCAGCTGGATACTGAGAAGTTTACCGGCATCTTCGCCGTTGTTGCACGTTCTGTAAAGCATTGCGAAAGTTAAGTTTCTTTTGTGTTGTACACACGTGAGCAGCTTTCAACGATCATGCCCCGTTTTTCCGTCCATAAGCAAACGCCGTAGGCGAGTAGAACTTTGATTGAAAGAGCGCAACTTACATTCTATTAACTTGAGGCGTTTTAAAAGAACAGTGGATGCACTATAGCGCAATATGAATTCAAATGGGAATTCATATAACGATAACAATTTATGCTTGTACTAAATTTACACGTTCTGGTTGTATGCATGCAAAACATATTATGAAAAATGTAAAGCAAAATTATTCGACGATGACTTTGTCTAAAGACTAAAGATGAATGCATTTTCTTGGCGGGTTTAAAGATGAATATTAACTACGTGTTGGGTTTTCAGATTAGACAGACGCGAAGTGAAAGAGTGAAATATTGAGGGAACGTGGCAAGAGCGAATTAAATATTGCTTGCATGATTTTGGCATGCATTCCACGTGCTGTGCTGCAGGCGACATGTAATAACATCACATCGCTTACCGAATATCATCAATCATGATTACCGACAATGCGTGTGATTAAAGATTTAACAGTTAGAAGTGAATATATTTCATGGTTTATTCAGATTTTATTACAATCAAACTTCTGACAAGTTGTTTGTGTTTAACATGTTACTTATATATTGTGTAGCTTGTTATTGTTGCACTAGCAGTCTTGCTCTCTTTTTAGAGATTTATACTGCTTATGCTTGGTAGTCTAATACAGGGATGAACAACACGCGTCCCGCGGGCATCAACTTTTTCCGAGAAACTATATTGTTATAAAGTTAATTATAATAAAATGAAAAGTGTTCATTTATAGCGGCCCGCCAAAAAATTTTTAAATTTAAATTGGCCTGATGTTTAAAAAGGTTGCTCACCCCTGGTCTAATAAATACTATGGGGATATCTGGAAAGTTATATTTATATTTCCCTAGTTAATAATAATTTTGTTGCAACTTTGAGGTTAACATCGTTCGTCATAGTGGTTCTAGTGTGGAATAGTTAAGTTCAGTAATTGGAATTAAGTAATCAATCGTTAACAAGTGTAGTCTCGCGTATCAAGTTAATAAGTCGCGTGTGCCGTGTGTGTTGAGAGTGAGCATTCAAATGAGAGTAAGCTACTTGTAATTATACGTCTTTCCAATCCATTGCTCACATGTATGTAACTAATGTACAGCGTGGGATGAATTTCCATTTCGATAATCTACTGGTGAGTTGTATATTTACACTTGCTTTCTGTTTCATTGATTCAATTAGAAATATGGTTGTAATTAGTTATAAGTTATATATTATTAACTGGAATCAAGCGCAGCACTGAGTGTGAGGTATCATATTACTAATTGTTGTATTTCCGTTTTCAGCAGGTCCTGAAGGTAAATGCCTTATTGTTTTCAGCCACGTATTTGTATATCATCATCACCCCATTTCTAATTAACAATCATAGCAAAACGGCCTACATTCGTCAAGATAAGGTTAAGTTTATTAGACGTCTGTGTAGCTATTTCAACGTTGATATATTCTCGGTATAATTGACTTCTGTTTTAGCAATAATTTCCTAGATATGTTGATGGTGCTGATAATAATGTATCAGTTGTAACACTATTTGATAAATTGGTATATTTATACAACACTGATGCGAACAATCACACATTGTATAATTACTACACTTGAAATATTAGGCGGCATTATTAGTGAAGTTAATGAATTTCAGAATTCAATACGACATTCGGGAATATTAATATAATGATTTGAACACTGCTCTCATTATAATTAAACAAGGAGCACTCGCAATCAAAGTGAAGCGTTTGTTCAACGCCAATAGGAATTCGGGGGTTTATTCATTTGTGCGTGATGTGCAGTAGCGAAACAAATTAAATTATGCAAATCGAAAATCCATCCATCGTCATCGCCAACGGCAACCGCACCAAAATCGAACGCTTGCACGCCGCGGGCAGAAAGCTAATTGCGTTAAAGTTAGGCATTAATCTCGCACAAATTGGACAACTACACACTGGAAAACAGTGCATCTCTCTACATAAATGTAACGCAGCCACAAATTGATGAAATACTACTTGAGTAAAGAAAAACATCCGCTGGATGTTGGGATATGTGATGGTGAGTTGCAGTAAACTTTTGCCAAATATTCTGTTATGAATTATTTCTCTCGATATATTAGTGAGTGCCTCTTGTGGCAACAAATGATAATGCCAGAGGGTATTAATTTGAACAAATATTGTGGTTATTATGACAAGTCGAAATATCTTCATCACAAGTTGTAACTTGATCACAGGCAGTATTCGTTTGCGTTATGACCAAGAGAAATTCAAGTACACTGCGCTAACCAGCGATGAGCGAACGTTGTTCGCTTGATAGATGTGGATAGTTTGGCAAGTTCAGAAGCATCTTGAAACTACATCAACATATTTGCGTTTAATTAAGCTGCCCTTCCAATGGGAATAATATCAGATGTTAATGAGCGTGCTTCCTCGCCAGCGCAGAGCATAAACTAATTTTATGAGCAGCGGACAAAACGTTGTACTCGGTAGTTCACGTTTCAGCAAATTATATGTATAAGATACCAACCACATTCATATTCTTGTCTACTTCTCCAGGAATGCTGCTATTTTTTGCTCGGAACTTGCACATACAATCAAAATATTTATCTCATCCATGAGAAATATTATTACGTCATTAGATAAATATTTATGCCAAAAAATGTGGCCCAGTTTCATTTTTTTGGGCATTGCATGAAGCTTAAAGTTCGTTTAACATATTCAAATAACTTTGGTCTCGAGGTATTTGGGATGCTGGGCATTGGCATTATTTAAAAATTAATTATACAGCGAGTGTTATGACGTTTTTGTGGTAATTGAAATGCAAATTGCGCGCGATTTCAATTTTCACTCATTTTAGTAGAAATTACGAACTGTTGTTGCGCGCGGGTGGACGTTCCATGCGCCCCTCGCTTCTCTTTTCGCCTAATTGAATAGAGTGCGCACGTTTTAAACGTGGTAATTGTTTTATGTTCAATTAAAGCGTGCAACTTAAATGCACGTCAAATGCTCATTTGCGTGCATGTTAAATGAGTTTTTGTTGAATTTGTTTCGCATTAATTTAACTAACCAGTTTCACATAACTAGTGTCGTCCCCGGTCGCGATTCAAACTGACATTTTGATTGTACGTACGTTCGTACAATTATATGAAATCTCCCTAATCAAATGTATTCATTATGCGTCTCTTGTTATTCGTAGCGGCTTGTTATTTTGCACTCTTGAGGAAAAACATCAGCTTTCTTTTTGTGCGTAGGCTACCGTATTTTTAGCTACACGTGATGTAGTAAGTAAAAAGGAAAAATACTCGGTCTAGATTGACACCTAAAATAACATGTAATTAAAGAGGGCATCACGGGATTAGAATTGCTACGAATGGTCATCATCATCATCAACATCATTGCCCTTCGCGTTTGATGCCCTTCGCAAAGCTGATGAATATAAAAAGAAAGCGGCTGCAGTTAAGCAGCACATTTTTTCTGTTATCTAATAGCATTCGCGTATGTTTTCGCCTTTATGTGTCGACGCGTGAGCAGAAGATATGAAACCTTAGGCCTTAATTTTATCATGGTGCTTTTTACATTCGTCGGCGCGCTTGCGTACCGAAACGACTCAATTTCGTAGACTTGCACACATCTATTATGCCTTCGCATCCCAAAAAATACGAGCAGCCAGCAACAACATCACCGCGGCAGGCAACGTGCGCGAAGATATGGAGCGCGCGGACACATTTACCGGAATAAAAAGTCTGGTCGCGCTGCTACTGTACGGCGACGCCTCTGACAAAAAAGTGCTCTTTTTCGTCCGCGCGTGTTGTTTTCCTCGCGCAGCACGCCTGCTTTTTGCCCCCGGGTTTTATGTTTTTGCACACCAAAGACGAACAAAAAACCGCCGGGCATAGCGAACAATGTGTTCGACACGTACGAGACGCATACGACGCGAGATAAAATCCGGTTGAGTTGCACGCTTTTGCGCTAAAAGCCACCAAACGAGACGCATCTCGCAAGCGAATTTTTCATTATCATTTTCCTGCATTTCCTTTGGATTTAATTGACACAATGGGAACGCGACAGGAATTTTTTGTGAATTCTTTTTACTGTTGTCCTACATGTGTGACACTTGTTCTTCGGAATCCTGGATTTGAGTTTTTTTTTCGGCCCGAGGAAAATTCCCTAGATTTTATACAATTTTCTGGCTTATCTAATTGAATAATATTATGGCCATTTCTGATTTCCACCAAGACTATAAGATAAGATTAGGCGAGAAAAGCGAAAGATAACTTTTATATTCAAGTGAGTAAAGGCGAAGAAAAACTATGTACATAAATCTATCAATTTTCGAATTAAACTCCTACTATTATGCAATCAAACCCCGATTAAAGTTTTCGATTTGCGGTTCGGGTTTGGTTGGAAGTTGCCGTCATCAGCTGAAATACAGAAAACGCACATTTCGCATTCCGTTTTGCGGGCGCAAACAACACACATAAAGAGGTTACGGATAAAGCTCACGAATAAAATCCTAAACTTTTTTCGCGAGCGCGACATTTGCGAGGAAAAAAGAAGTATATTTCATATTGATATTATCTCTGAAACAAACACGCCGGATTCACCGGTTCGCCTGTTTTCCTCCCGGTTTTTCCGGCGGTGTTTTTTTTATTGCGCTCAAGTACATTCATTGCTCTGCTCGCTTTCGCCCCGATTCTTTTCCACGGAGTTATGAGCTTTGACAGTCGTGGCCTTATTTGCCATGTTTATAGCGTCGTCGTCGTCGGCGGCAACGACGGCTACGGTTATTGTCACACGCCGCACAAAAAGTGGCCGAAAACTGCAAAAAGATAAAGTTCGATAATACATTGCGCGCATATTTACTGTCAGGCTGACGTTTTATATGCGCTCGGAGTGGATCCTTTTTTCGCGCAACTAATTCACTCGATTTTTTCCGTTGCCGCCTCTTTCGCGCAACCAACTACAAACTGCTTCCTTAACGCACGTATATATATTACATCTTAAGTCTACGAGTTGTTTCCCGTTCATCCTGGCGCGCCGGCAGCGCTATAAATCCTTGACTGAAACGCCGGCGCGTCGACGAAATGGAGTAACAAGACTGCTTCCTTTTGATATCATTACCCGGCATCTATTGAATTCGTATTTTCATGAGAATAAGGCGAAGAAGTGAAAAGAAGTGCTTGCTGCAACTTTAGCTCGCATCACGGTGAGATATACTCAAGCTAGTTGGCTATAAATCCAGATATTTTATAAACGCACAGCGTCGAATATTTCGTCAAAGAAGCGATTGAAAAAACATTAGCGGGTCGAACGGAAGTATGGCAAAGCAAAGTTGAAAAAAGTGCTTGCGGAATTGCCAAACGGCACGTTGCGTATGCATTGTGTAGACATTTTCAATCTCGTTTTTCACGATTTTCACGTATTGATTATTCATTGTTGATGATCAGATATGTGGCAATGATTTGCTTAGACGTGTCAAAAACATGGAGAGCGTCAATTTTTATTTATTTGTCGAGCGCAGCGCTGCGATTGTGAATATTGTATAAATATTTTTCATATTGCACAAAGGCACTCGCTCGCAGCTAAAACTACATCAATATTGATCTACCAAAAAGCAAAAAATTAAACTGTAATAATTTAAAAGTTGTGAGAAAAATTTTGTTACGCCACGTTTATCACTCACTCAACTTCCGCGTAATTTACGTAAAAATATTTCACTCTTAAACCTCCCACGAAATGTACAAACTTTGTTTGGAAGAGTAACTTACTAGCATTGAGAAATAACCACGTGGAAACTTGATTAAAATTGCGCCAACTTAACTTCTTTATGTATGCGCATTTGCACGTGCCTTCTGAATTTTATATGACATCATTCAGCAACTCGCGCGCTGAATTCGAAACGCAGTGTTCGCTGATGAAAAAATTCCTTCGCTACTGAAAGAATAACATTATTCAAGAAGTCACAAGCACTATTACATTGGCAGGCATGTGATGGCAACGCCAACGACAACGACGACGACGACGAGAAATTTCAGCGTTCATTTATCTCTTGAGGAGTAGCTCGTCTTGACATCTAAATTTTGCTCGTAGTTGTCGTACCCTTGTTAGCATCGAACGACGATTACGTTTTTGGTGCTATGATAACAACATTCCCATCACGATGAACGAACGGTACGAGTCATCGCGTTCGGTTCGGATGCTTTTTTCCATTCGTCAGTTACGCACCCTTGCAAAAAACGGCGCATCCATCGGCCAGAACAAACAAGAACCAATTTCTCTTGGTCACCCAACGCGTAAGAACACAGCATCTGACATTCGGTTCAATTTTATTACATCAGACAAGTTGCGGTCGTCGCCTTCGAATACACATTCAATATTTTTCATTTTGATTCACTGGAGGCTCGTTTCACATTTTGCGTATACGTATACTGCTTCTTTTGTATTTTTATATGGGTTTAGTATATCCTCCGCGTGAGTTTTCGTTAAAAGCTAGTTTATTCCACGTTAATGGCAAAGATGTTATTGCTGTTTGTTGTCAATAAATATTTATAGAAGAAATCAGGCGTTCTGAATATGAAAATAAAATCATTGTGCGCCATAATTTTTATGAAAACTGCAATTTCATGTGAAATACAATTTTACAGCCAACGCCCGCGCGCATGCTAGACGATTTCCAATTTAGATCCAATGCATTAAGCTTTGAACGCATGCATAGTTTTAATATTTACGAGCGCGAAAAACTTGCCAACGCAACGTAATAACTTAATGCAAACTGCGCTTTAAGAAAGCTCGATTCTTCGTCGTTGCTCGTTACTAGTCGTATAAATCAAGTTTATTGCAATTGTTTATAATGAGTGCATATGTTGTCTGCATTTTCATAGATACGGAGACTTGCAAAATATGGAAATATTTCGTACGCTAAAACAGTAAAAATCACGGTTATAAAATAATATCAAAAATTAATCTTGAAAATGCCAATAAAAACAATTGATGATATGATATCGACTGTTATTAAAATTCGTTCGATATCAGTGAGAATTATATTAAGGTTTTATTACCAAAGCTGAATGTGCTCCAGTAAAAATAATATCGCCGAGCGTTTATATTACGCCGTATTGTATTTATTATAAAATTATAATGCACATATTCTGTTTGCGCGTATGATTAATGGAGATTCTGCGTTGTGCATAATTAAAAACCAACAACTTGAACACGCAGATTTATATTCTATTACAATAACAATGTGCTGGAGGGGCGGTTCGGACCTCGTCTTCCGGAGCGGCTGAAATATCGCGGAAACTTTTCAAACGTTTGCCGCCCCAAAACATGAATAACTTTCTTTCGGGCGAGGGCGCCTAATATAATAGAGTGGACTTTGGAAATTTTCGCGCGCAATTTTCGTACCGACGAGAGGCGGCAAAGAAGTGCGGAAATTCGCCACAAAAGAAATACAAGCACATCGTATACATCCCGCATCGTGTCGAAGTGTATTTGAAAGGGGCACAAAGGACGAGCCGTGCGAGAAGCAGGTGCGGTTTGTAAAATCCTTTTATGAAAACTTATTTATTTCCTTACGCGCGCTCGTACTACATCCGCATGCATGTTATTTAACGCAATGTGCAAAAGGCGAATAAAATGATTTCAAAGCGGTGGCCTTTTCTGCTCGGGCACGAGTTAACCCCTGGAGGCGGCATTCGCAATTGTGCGACGTACGTTGCAGCAGCAAGGACTCTTCAACAATTGCAATATACGGACCGTGGTAAAAAGAACAGGCGCGCTTGTTTTAATTCGAATGTGCTCGCACAATGGTCCACTTTAATTTCCATGAAATTTACTTAAATTGGATGTTAATTGGGCCTTTTAGTCATGCGTCTTTCCAGCTCGGGTTGCGGTTAAGAAAAGGGTTTTTGAACCGCATACGTTTTTTCCGCATTCGTGCATAATGACATTACATTACGGTTACGCCGAGAAGATTAAATCGTTTCTCGCATACACGTACGACACGAGTACTTTGTTGTCACGTGCATGTCTAGGACATATGAGTGTCTCGCATGTCTGCACAGTTCACTCGAAATTAATTTCGCACGCATTTCGAATGGATTGAGCGAAATTCCATGCGATTCTCGAAATTGTCATTTCCGCGACTTCTCTTTCCCTCGCGTGCGCTTGCTTTATGATAACTTTATTAATGCAGCTAATGAAATGTGCGAACGGGAATTCAATAAATGTACATTTGAATAATTAAATGCAGCGGAACAACTAAAAGTCGTTATGTATTTAGAACGGTTTATAATGCGCTTTATTCGCAGTTAAGCGTCTTTTTATACAATTAATGCACAAGTTTAATGGAGTTGAGCGAGTGCGTGAAGAACACCGAGGTGTTCTTGAATAGCTTCTTTTGTTTTGGCCCATCATCGTTTCGGGGCTCGCGCTTCCCTCATGGGCATATTTTACAAAGTTTAGAAATTGAAACCGACGTCTGCAAAACTCGCCTCGTCGCAATTAATTTCTAATTTCACTTTAAATTTAATTAAAGCTTGAGACTAAATTTTTCTTGCCCATATTGCAAAACAAGAAATTAGCCTGGAATGATTTTGCAGGTGATTTTTTTAAATTTCAAACTAATTACAATTGAAATGATTATAAATGATATTTTGAATCTTGAATTAAAAATAATGAAAAATGCAACAAAGGAAATTTGTGATTCATTGTCTAAATTTCTCAGTGTTAACTTGATTAAAAACTATCCGGAGTGCACTTAATGGGCGATGACACTATTTTAAGGATTTAATTTGAGCGCACGGTAAAAAGGTTGGATAAATGCGTCCTCATTCAACATAAGTGCGCACGTTATCCGGTTGGATATAAAAGGCTGTCTCTTTCAGCAGCGCCTTCGCGTTCATTGCATACTCGTCTCGTTCATTGGAACATTTCACGGATCTAATGACCATCGTTGATTTTAATGCAAGTGCATTTAAAGGTGGCAGTTTGAAAAATAATACATTAACCGCTTATGCTTGGCACTTTGAATAAGTGCAATAACTGTCCACGCTCGAGTCAATGTATTTGCATTTGACTTTAATGAAAACTATGCATTTTTTGCCTATTTGACGCAAATCGCTTATCGATTGATTGTTGCGATGCGTGCGATCGGGAGACACGTCCTATTATTATTATAATAAACCTATCGCGTTCATTATTATTTTCGCACGAGTTTATCAGTCACTTTTATCCAACATATGTTGTTACTAAAATCATTAATAACAGTCTCGCGCGCGTCTGTTTTTCATATTATCGCAAGGAAAAATGCGATGGCATAAATAATTGTACGCGTAATCACGCCTGGAGTTAAATAAAATGTGTATTTAAGCATCTACAAGCCGTAAAAGTTGGCAAAGTCATCTGGAGAAAAGTGCCCGGAGGGATTTTACGATTTAAATTCGCTGTCTGTCTCTGCGTGCAGCCAAGAGAACGAGGAGTGCTTGTGCACCCGCGCATTTGCGGATTAGTTTAAATCGTGTAACATATTCGTTGTCACACCATAATTTAGTTTGAGATCATAATAACGCGTCCGCACGCGCTCGCTAATGATATCGTCGCATGTGAGAATACCTCCGCATACACACGGCATAAAGTACTAAACCAACATTATTATCAGCAGTTATTTGTCACTGAAAGTGCTTGACGCTAGAAGAGATGCGCTTCTAAAATATATCATCATTTATTAGTATTTATGACCTTCGACGGAAAAAATAATAACTTATTTTAAGCGTGCACGATTCATTATTATTAAATGAGCAGTCGATGAGAGAAGATGGCCTGAATTAATTTTACTACGTGGCTGGTAAAAGTTTACAATTTCCCAAACAAACATTTATCATGCAATTCAGCCAGTTGCAAACATATTTCAACTTTAGTGCGATGTAATGTGTGTACTATTATATGGAATTTTCATTTACACAATGCGCGTGATAATAATTTTCGTCCATGCATAAAATAATTTTAGCTTTGCGTGGAAATTCTTTTCATGGACGTGTTTGCTCGTCTATTAATTCCACACAATTGAATATGGCTATAACATTATGTATATTGGGGCATTTTACTACGATCTATTATTATAAATATAATATTTTAGCTGCTTTATGCACAATTTAATATAAAACTTTGGCGCTTGTGGAAAATTCCGAACAATTGCGTTTGCAATTTACGCCTGTGGCGTCAAATCTCGTTTGCGTTTAACCAGAAACTAAAATCGTTTTAATATTCTCACCTCGTTTAATCCTCGCTGACGATGCTATCATAGGGCGGCGGATCCTCCTCGGTGATCAGCTTGAGTCGTACCGTCTCAGCCGCAGTGTCGTAGATCGCGGCGACATTCGGTATCATAACGTTCTCCACTTCAACGCTATCGGTCTTGAGCGGCGGCGGCGGCGTCTGCTTCCTCTCGCGAATCGACGTCGCGCGATGCACACCGCTCGTGGGCAGCAGCGAACTCTGCTGTGTCTCGTTGTTTCCATTGCACGTGCGCTCCGAGCGATAATTGCCGCCCGCGTTGCGTGGCTGATTTCCCGCACGATCGAAGCATGGCAGGACGTGCTTAAACTCCTTGCGGAAATTCTCATTGAGCCATGCGTACAAGAAAGGGTTGTAGCACGTCGAGGACATGGCGAGTGCATGAACGATGAAGAAACTCAGATAGTAGAAGGGCCAATGCATAAAGTCGTGGTAGAAGTCGTAGATGAAGTTGATGGTGTTGAGTGGTAACCATGAAATTAGAAAGATGATGACCATTGCGATTAACATCCGGTTGGTGCGCTTCTTGCGTTCGCGGTCCGCTTCCTCCTTCTTGCTGCTCTTGCAGCCCGGTTTGCTCTTGGCTCGATCGTTTAACTTCATCGATACGCAAATGTAGCAGTAGGCGATAAAGAAGAAGGGCATCACGAATTGTAGGAAGGTGGTGATAAATGCGAATATTTGTCGGTAACGATCGTTAGGCCATTTCTCCTCGCAATAATACTTTAAGTCAGTGTCGTTCAATGTCGCGGTCGTTGCGTTCGCTCCAACGTGGTAGATCATGTTAATCCCGTATGGGACGGTAACGAGAATTGAGAAGAGCCAAATCGTGACGATGATCATAATACACGTAGAGACCTTCATCCGCGGATGGAACGGGTAAATGATGACAAAGTAGCGGTCGATCGCAATAGATGTTAGCGTAAGCGTTGAGATGTAGACGCTGATTGCTTGCGCCACGGGCACGAGGTGACAAATTGCACTGCCGAACAACCATTTGCCGTGAAACGTGTACAGAGGTGTGAATGGCACAGCCAGCACGCAGAGTAGAATATCAGAGAGTGCAAGATTCGTTATGAAGAGGTTGGTCACCGTCTGCATAGCCTTGTTGCGTAGCACCACGTAGCAGACGAGTACGTTACCGAATATTCCGAGGACGAAAATAAGCGTGTACACGATGTAAAACAACGATTGCACTAGATTATTGTCTATAATGTCCTCGACGTATGTGAAATTTTCGGCTGGATTTGTGCCGTTGATATCTTGGTTGTACTCCATTCTCTTACTTTACTTGGTCCTTTCAATCGTTTACCACTTTACACTTTTGTTTTTGAGTTCAATATTCAATACAGAATATTAATAGCGAGTCGATGGCTGCGAAAAATTGCGGAATGATTAGCACTTTGAAATTACGTTGCGAACGACACTGAAAGAGAGCTGTTTTAAAGAAATATTACGAGATAGTATATAAAATCGTGACAGAATAATATAAATTTCAAACCTAATAACATTCAATTCAATGTCAATGGTGGGGAAAATAATTTCTTGTGCGTTTATTGCGGAATAGAGAGAAAGAATCGTGTTGTGTGTTAATAGTACGAACAAAAGTGATAAGAAGGGTTCTTGAACTCGTTTCTCGTTTTGCCATCGTTATATTCGACGGTCGTGGGTGAACCTTTTGCGTTGGGCTATTTTGCCACGAGTGAGGCTCGTGGAATTGTGGGGCAAATCACTCGTTTAGATAATGCTGTTTATCAGTATGCATTAGCTTCACAAACAATTTACCTCGCATCTTGATTTATCTGCAGAGTGTTTTTTTGGACGAAAAATATGTGTGCGCCAACATAAAGCGATTTTGTATGCGACAATTAGAGACAAGTTTGTACACAGATAGAAGAAACTCAAATTTCATAGAAGAGAGGCAAACTCAAAAGACCAATTATAAAACAGAGCGTTTTGAATAACGTATAAATGAATAAATCTTACCACTGTTCATGTGAGGCCGATAGGGGGGTGGAATGGGGGGATTGGAGTCGAAGGTGTGATTCGGAAACGTGTGGAGTGTTGTTGTTGTTTTGTTGTTTCATTATTTGCCAGTTCAGTTGAGTTCAGTTCGTTGTTAAGTACAGAGATGCTTGAGTTATTTTTGGCGAGCATTTTGTGAATTTGGTCGAATGTGGTCCGCGTTATTTACGGGGTGGATAGATTGCGGAAAAGGAAAAGAATTCGTTTCAAGTTTCGTTTGTTTTCGTTTCGATATAAATTGCGAGATTAGGTTTTGCGTCCCGGAGTTTATTATTTTTGTTTGTTTTGCGCTGTTTTTGTTTGCGTTGCGATGCGGTTTCTCACTCCCTGGGCGTGTGCCGAAATTGCGTAATTTACAAATCGTACTCCTGGGTGTGCTGCGGGATCCTTTCGGCGATCGGTTCGCGAGGCTCCAGTTGCTTCGCTGGCGACGTGAATACGCTCGAGTGCAGCAACGTGTCCAGCGTATGCTCATCGCCATTACAGTAGCGATTCGCATGACCGCCAAGCGCACACGGCAGGACTTGTTTGAACTCTTTGCGGAAATTCTCGTTGAGCCACGCGTACAGAAACGGATTGTAGCAGGTGGACGAGAGCGCCATGCAGTGGGTGAGAAAGAAGAGCAGATGGAAGATCGCGCCGAGATCGACGATGTCGTTGATGACATTGATGAGATTGAGGGGGAACCAGCAGAAGCCGAAGATGGTTACCATTGCGATGAGCATGCGGTTCGTGCGTCGTTTCATCTCGCGGTCGGCTTCCTCGCGCCTCGCGCTCTTTGAGCCCGGCTTCGATTTGGCGCGTTGATTCAGTCGACGCGAAATGCGCCAGTAGCAGTATGTGATCACGCAAAACGGTATTACGAATTGCATGAGCAGCGTGAAAATTCCGAACGCCACCTCAAAGTATGCGATGCGCCAATTCTCCTCGCATACTTCCTTGCCGTTGATGCTATCCACCTTCATGCATATGCCGTACGGCAGTGTGATGAGCATGGAAAAGAACCAAATGCTCATCAGGATCGCAAAGCATGTTGTCAGCTTCATGCGCTGCCGCAGTGGATGCAATATAACGAAGAAGCGATCGATCGCGATCGCTGTCAGAGTCAGCGTTGACACGTAGACGCTAGTTGCCTGTGCGTATGGCACAAGATGGCAAATTAACTGTCCGAATATCCATCGATCCAGAAACGTGTAGAGCGGTGTAAAGGGCACTGCAAGAATGCAGAGCAGAATGTCCGAGAGGGCAAGGTTCGTAATGAACAAATTCGTCACCGTCTGCATGGCGCGGTTCGTGTAGACGATGTAGCAGACTAATAAGTTGCCCAAGAGACCGAGGAAGAAGATCACTGCGTACAGCATGTAGAAAATTATTTGCACTGTCAAGTGCTTCATGACGTCCTCCTGCGACGACTGTTGCGCGTACATCGTTTCGTTCGTCTCGCTTGACGACATGGTTGACATCTCAGCAATCTAATAAGCCAATGTAAATTTTAAAAAGTCAACTCCTGCTCTATTGGCCCAGCACAAATAGGTCTGCGCGCTGTAGTTTAACTCTTGCGTTTATGGCACTGACATCTCAGCACTCGTCATCTTGTTAAGGGTGGAATTGTCGATTTTGTGTGACAGCAACAGCACCTGGAAGATACGAAAAAAATTCGCATTAATATCTTGCTCTACGTGATTCAACTACGAAATGTCTTTCTCCAAAATGACATTTGTTCTCTATTGTTATCGACACAAGTTTTTGACTCGGCTATACAATAACCCTAAAACTATGTATAAACTGATTCGTATAAAGCGATAGCATCAAGCAGTAAAAAGCGAAGGCACGAAAAACTTTGTGCACACTCCCACGCACGGAAAGCTCAACACCCATGGAGTGTGCGAATTGCGCGAATTGTGATGATAGCGAGAAATAGCCACCTGTTGCACTGAATTTCATATGTATATATACTATGTGCACTATTTGCCTAAATTTTATAGAATTTACAAGTCCTTGACTAAAATTTGACAGACTCAATTTCACGTTAACTGTTAGTTTTAATTAGTTTTTAAATTACATCCGATGACGATGTGAAAGCACAGCATTTTCATTTGAATTCGTACCTGCAGCTTTAATTATAGTGCTTAATTACAGTCAACGTTAAAAATCCAATTAACTCTCACGCTTTATTCCGATTTCTCTCTGATTTAAATGCGTGTATGCTTGTTTGAAACGATATTTTCCGGAAAAGGCATTAATTTCAGCGTGTTGATAGCCGGATGGAAAATTCGTACGCAATAAGTCAACGATTGCCGGAGACAGCCTCTTTTAGAGTGCGCACGCGTATATTTAATGAACCTTTCACCGCCCGTACTCATCGCGAGTAGTAAATTATTAATCGAAGCTGTCTGCGTGATTGATGAGAACGACTTGTCATTTGCGTGCAACACGTTGCGTTTAAGGCAATTCCTTTCTTGACATGCAATTGCATCGACATGTTCTGCTGCACTCCGGATTTCACCATGTAATTATAGCTCGAATCGGTTAACAAGCAGATTGTGCGGACGTTTAATGTAATTCAGCGTATTGGAAGCCCAAGGGCGTATCAGATTAATACCCGGAGCAGTAAGAGGAAGATTTAATTAAGAAAAGTGTTTCAAGAAAAACAATTTTTCGATAAAGACACAAGTAGAAAATGATAAATTGGTTTGATCGACAAATGTATTTGTAACACAACAAATTCTTTTTACGATTATATCCCGATTTGTATGGTAATTCAAACGATAATGCGACTATAATGATGGCAATGAAACGAATTTTTTCACGACGAGATGCGCTGAGGCAGTCAGAGAGATACGCTAACGCGAAATGTAATCACAATCGCGTTTTGTTTTGTCACATTTCGGTCGGAGAATCACCAGATGTGTGCTCCGTTTCGACGTATGTGAAAAAAAAAACGATGAGTATATATAACGTCTGCGAAGCAGTTGAGTTGGAAATATTATTGGTGACAAGTTGCGCACGAACATGCGGAATTTTCTGACTTTCGCGAGATGAATTTAGGCAAAAATTAATGACCACGTGCATGATTTACGCACGTTTCAAACATTCCTGTGATTTTGAATTCCGATGCTCTGTTGTTTCTTATGTGCCTCATAAATTTCACTCACTGTGATTTAAACATTTACGAAATAATTTTTTTGCAATTTTCACATGCGTCCAAGCGTAGTGAAATCAAAATTTCATAATGTTAATAATAAATTTCCATGAATATGAACGAAGTAGCCTTGACTATTGAAATCAAAGCCAAATAAACTTTCTCGGTCGTCTAATATTCTAAATAAATATTTGGACTTGCATTTAGATGATGGGCACTATTTTTATTTGGGCGAAACATACGCCATCGTGATTGAAAAACATTGAATTTTTCCTGAAAAAATACCATTTGAATTTAGGAGCAGCGTTTCCTAATAAATTTACCTCAAGCAGTCAAAAGGGAAAATAAAATTTTGCAATCCAATTTAACTGGAGAAAAAAATCGTTTAACGATAAAACTTGATAGGACACGCTTTAATTTGCTAACCAAACAAGCCCTTAACATTACATATGCAGAAGTAATATATTCTGACAATACACACAATTCGGAATGCGAAGCCTTTCCGCATTTAGCGTTTCAATCGTTTCGCCTGCTACCACTGCTTCACGTGTCCATCGAGACGGATCGCGTTCGATGCGCTGCTTTATTGAAAATTCAGCGGACCGTTTCAATTCCATAACATTTCTCTTGGCGCGCTGGCGTCTTGGAAATGATGTACATTCGCACAAAGAGCACATCCAAGCGCGCGCACAGCTTGCAAGGAAGAATGTTGTAACACCATTCAAAGCTTTCCGACGATCGATTTATACTTTGTGAGGTGCCAAACTCCTTCAAATTTTATCCCAGAAAATCGCGAGACGCACATGTACGAACATACTAATCCATATTCACGCACTGAAGAAGTGAGGCCGGCAACGATAATCGGATAATAGTTTAAAAGCCTCTTGAATGCCGTGTGCGAACACTTTGGGCGCGCGAGTGGCAAACAACTTTTAAACGTACACGAATTGGATTGCACTCACTCGCGTTTTCGTTTCACACGCTAATCGCATCGACACAAACGGTTAATCACACGCTTCAAGCTGCGCATGTAATTAAATTATGGCTAGCGCAATGGCGATGTGCACATTCGTGCACAGCACGCTGCGAATGCTCTGATAGCATATTGTATTCAAATAAATCCATGCAAACCGCGATGAGCGCGGCGCGGATTAGCTTATTTGTTGTTGGCCGTCTCGTAAACGTACTCCCGCACTCTACTCTACCAACTCTACCACCACTCGCAGGCTGAGTGGAACGGAGAGCGAGAATGGTGCGCGGAAAAAAATCGGATACAACCAAGTCATTTCGCAATTAAATCCCGCTGGCGTTACAATAGAAAAAATGTTTTGTGTTTAAGGCACAATATCCATTTGTTTTCCCTTTATCAGCAGCTTTGCCTGAATATGTAATGATACTTTGCTCGATTTCATCCTATTTCATCCTTACGGCATGAAACTGAAGTAAGGATTCCCCGAGCGTCCATTAAAAAAATTAAATACGCTGAAAAGATACGGCGAGATTTTTCTCTCTTGGCGTATAAAAAATTTAATAACATTTGAATGATAACAAACACTTCAGTCTTCCTTATTATTAAAATATATATGAGATTTAAGGGTTTTATATTAAAATAAATCCCTCATTGTATTTCACACGTAATTATAATTTCATCTAAGTAGAAAGCACAGAATGTAACGATATGACTATGAATGATGCGCGCAAAATGAATGAAATATTTTAAATGCCACGATCGCGTGGCGCGCACGAGCTTTCAGCACAGGCAAATTATGCCTAAAGAGACGAGCTGCGCGGCTTTATTAATACAACGTTTGCAAATGCAATGCAAACAGTATTCACACAGCGTCAGTGCTTTTATGCTGTTGCTGCTCCTGCCAGCCTTTATTGAATTGCTTCTGAATGCGTATTCGTTTATGTATTGATCGGCTGAGCAGCTTCCGAAATAAAATACATATTTCGCGATTAAAGAATGTAATATTCGCCTTTAATTTCATGCCGCTCTCGTGTTTAATTAGCGTAATCTAAGAAGCGCACCACTTGTACATTTTATCCTCTAATGGATTTCGAACGTTGCGTTGCAGACACGCAGACAGACAAGCGAAAAATGTGTAATTAATCAGACGAACGCGCGTGCTTTCATGTACGTGCCAATCAATAAAACATATAACAATATTTCACGAGAAGCAGCAGGAGCAGTGACTAGGAATAAAATAAAATGCAGGCGCGCGCGCGCACGTGGAGATTATTTTATGAATAGAGAGCGCATCGCATTATTTGTCCGTCGAGCAGCAGGTAGAATGAAGAAATTGTTTGCGTTGAAGTGGATAAAGAGATCAATATTATGCAAATCGTATTATTCCAGACACTTTATTCGCGTATTTTTATCCAAATATAATTCCAACTAATACGGATTTAATTGAAAAATCAAATGTCCTTAATCATAAATGGACGACATTTTCTGGTTGAGCCAAAGAAAAATAACTGTCAAATATGATGTGTTTTGCTTTTTCGGGTTTTGTACATTGCGCGCACAAGGTAAACGGATGAAAGGCATAATTCAAGTCGAAATGACGTACTCGAAAAATGCGGGTGCAGCATTTCCCAATAACATTGCGAACATTCAACGCAAAAAATTTCAAATTTGCCCAACTGCAAACGGAATGCGCTACCGTAAAAGGATTTTTTGCGACAAGTGATTCCCTGAACTATGGTTTTACATTTCGGATGTAGGTACGCAATTCCACAGCCTGTTGTGCCCGAGGAAAATAAACATTTGCCATGAGCGCAAAGACGACGCAATATCCATACGCAACCCTTTTACATGCGCGCGCGTGCATTTCCGCTTCCCGTGCGAATGCAATAATATTTTCTAATTATCCGTGCTGCACAATCCCGCCACATCGGATGTTGCTCTCGCATTCATTGCAATTACAATTGTCCTCTCGCACGGCAAGGACGTCAGAGCGCGCGCGCGCAATGGTCTCGAGAGTGTAACAAAATATTGTTCCTTTCCGCGCGCGTTCGACAAGTGTTGCCAACACTACAAACGCTTGTTGACAAGCACGTGAACTCGAACTCACGTGTCTTCCTCGTATTGCCGCCTGCAGTGCCAACATACATGCGATTCGAATGTTATGCATTCGGCATACAACAACATCAACAACAACATAAACAACGACAAGGATAAACAACAACCACACAAAGCTTGACATTAATCATTCATACAACAAAGCGCATATGTGGGGGTAGTCTAAGCGTAAACGGCGTATCCGAATAATATGGTTACCAACTAAATACAGCTTTGTGCTTCACTTTATGGCAATGTTAATGACATATATTGGTATACGGGTGATATCGATGTATAGATATTTATTGAGATAATTTGCGGTGACAGTTGCAGATCCCTATGAATATGTCACGGAAATGCGCAGTGCTCGCGCTTGAAGGATCTTTCAATTATCGCGTAATCTATATTCATCTATATGGAGATATATTCTGTGCTTTTGTTGTTTCCCGGAATTCGTTGGAATTTCGGCAGAAATTTCATTCCATTCTTTCGCGCCCCGTTATTGTCAGGTCATTCCAGTAAAATAGAAGAATGTGTTTCACGCGCAGAATCTGCAGATGACAGAAACGTGTAAGAAATCAGGCAATACAATTATCCTTGGACCAAGAATTTTCAAGAAAATATCGTTAAAATTCCTTAGAGCTATTTTCATACTTTAATAATAGAAATTTAGTTGGTATCCCGTGGAAAACAATTTTTCATCAAATAAAAACCAGATTTTTATAAATCTTCTTGAGAGACCATAATTTCTTGATCCTCAAAGCAGCTTAAACCTGGGCTGCATGTAAAGCATACATATTTATTAACTGGGAACAAATCACATAAAAAATATATTTAACACATTTTATAACCGAATTTACTTGTTAAATTTATGAAGCGCTGAGTTTCATTTCGCAAACAACTTATGAACTTTCGCATAGTTCCCGATGCAATGAAGTGGATTACGGATGAATTCATAATATTTAAATTACTGCCGTCTAAGTAAACGGGCGCACGGCGTTATCCTACCGGATTTAACTACGACGAGTATGCAACGAACGAGGCATTGCACGTGCTGTCTATAAATTTGTGCATTTTTATGGTTCTTTTTTCCACGAGAAAATTTCGTTGCGCAAGCTCAACAAACAACTGTCTTGCTTTTGCCTTTTTTTCCGCCGTTTGCGTGGAAAAGCGATGAGGCTGAAACGTTGTCTCGACGCGCCGAGAGAAAAAATGAAATATGTACAAGTTTGTTACGAGGATGAATTTTATGCTGCGATAAATTTTCATTTGCGACGTTGTCATCGTGTGTCTGCTCGTTACGATTCGTTTCGGCCATTTGGTCGTTTATTACACGCGCCACGAAGGCAAAAAGGCGAGCGCGCGCGCAATCATTTCGTCATAAACAATATGAGGGATTCATCCCCGTAGACCACGAATAAGGCCAACGCGGTGGATTGCGTATCTAGACTTTTGCAAGAAATAATACATTCATATAAATCCACTACGGATGTATTCACACTGGCGCTGGCAAGTAAGGCAGACATATTTTTCAATATTTGTGTTCGTTTGGAAATAGCACTAATGCGTCTGCGATTTCATAATTACTTCGGGAGCATCATTCATAACTATTCCCGAGGTGTAGTTATCCTGAGTGCACTCACTATGTTCATTTATTACATTTGCGCCGTTTAGTTTATTGCATACGCGAGCAAAGTTATTAGTTTGGCAAACTATTTCAATCAATTATGTGCGTCGTTGCTGATTCAACGACCAACTGATGAATGCAAGTATTCGACGAAAGGTGGCTTTTCAACCCTTTTTCTTTTGCGTCTCTGCCGTAATTAATGATCTTTTTCATTGAACCCGCCCGCCACATTTCGCCACTCATAAAACAAGCAAAAATGTATTTTTAATTAAATTTCATTAAAGCCCCAGCGCATTTAGCAAGACGCCAACGATGACGCAAGATGCATTGAAATGCGCGTTTAAATGGAATTGAATAAACGTATTCAACCGCTACAGCTAGTGTTGCTCTTGCCGGATATTTAATAAGTTTTCTTTTTCGTGTCAATATAAATTAGTGCCGAAGGTTTCCACGTAATTGCCTCCGAGGCGAGAGATCAAACAGGCAATTCGCGAAGAAACAAGATTGTTTCACTTCGTTGCGTATTCGCAGAAAATTGATTTGCTTAAACAATGCCGCCTCGTGACGCCTGATTTGCATTGAAATTGACTTTCGTTTTATACCATCTATAATTTTATCATGCGATTTCGTGGGTAATTTGATGAAACATCACAGAACTGCTCAAAAAGCTAAACAATTCTAATTCAATGTCGTTACCTACAACACGTCTAATAAAATTATATTTTCGTCGTGCTGCGCGACGGATTGAATTTTAAATGCTATCGCATATATGTCTCGCACTAAGATTTCCAGTCTAAGAGTTTTGCCCCTTTCGGAGTAAAACAAGCGGAAACTTGGAGATGAGCTTATCATCGCTGGCCTTTTGGGGTAGTAGTTGGAACTGCTTCCGGAGCTGACTTTGAATGTGATCGATGCTTTCACTGCTCAAATATTAATTGCATATTAAAGTTATGCGCTCGCTAGTCGCTCAACTTTGTCAAAGTGCTTCTGGACTTTTACGTACTTCTTTGCAAAAGAGATAAGCGCACATGCATCTCAAAAATGATGTGCACTTATGCGACTGACTTTCAACTATTTCACGTTTAAGCAACAATGAGAAGTATTCACGTTAAATTTTAGTAAAATAGTTTAACAGATTGCCGTCGATTTTTCCGATTGAAATCGTAAAATTAATTGCTTTGCTTGGCAAAATAAAACGAATAGTTTTACATTTCAGAATTTACTCAAATAGAGTGATCAATAACACACGTGTTTATTTACTTACGCCGGTTTGCGCACAAAATATAATACCTACCTACACACATGCGCAACCAAAGCGAATACGCCAAATGTGCATAAGTGCAATATCAGATCGGTTGCGAAACGTTTATGTTATCGTCAATCATGCACTGCGCTTGCAAGTTTTGATCAACACGCAATTGAATATAGTAAACAATGCAAAACGCACCAGTGGAATTGCAATTCGCCGGAAACGCTCGAGATGTATTTGCATTCGCTGTAATTTAGAATCCGCGCCTGCATTTGTGATGGATGCCATCGAAATGCAAGTGGAAAAGTCCATGTGTTGTTGCGCGCAGTTTCATAAACTTAAACTCGCATCCGAATGCATTTACCGCAACACAAGTAGGCGCACGGATTATAATTTTGCATACACAATTTATACGTTCAAACCGTTCGTCGGGAACGGCAAAAGGCAAAGAGCAAAACGGGAGAAACAAGGGAATTTATTTACTTGAATTACGCCCGCGCGCAATGTTGCAACAACAACTTATATTGGAGTAAACTTTTGAGACCCCCACAATTCTCGCGGTACGCATTAAGTATTATGCATTCATTGAAAGCAAACCATATTTGAATACGGCCCTCAAAGCTTACGCTCGTAAAACATTACCGCACCGAGTTCGAATTAGCTTTTTAATTGTTTTGCAAATGTGGAACAAGAACAACAACAAATCATAGACATTTCATAGTTGCTGTAGTATAACTTACAGCTATTTAACACCTGAAAATTAATTAGAATTTTGTGTTGCCTGCAGTTATAAAATATCGCTGAAATACCTTGATTAAAAAAGTTACAAATCACTGCAATATGCTACGCGTAAAATTATCATAAATTAATTTTGATGACGGGAATGCAATTTATTTCCTAGCTCATCTCGTGATGTAAATTAATTATTCGGGTATTTTGCGGAATAAAATCTCTAAATGTACCGTATAGTGCACTCATTAATTAGCGCATAATTCAGCAGATTTGGTGCTGTGTATTACTATAAAATTTGTTATGAATAAAATTAAATTAATGCATCCATTTATTAATTAATGTATTGCATTAATATTCCGATGACGCATTGCTGAACTCATTGAATATAATATTGAATTAAATTTTAATATCACAACGTGCAAGTAGAAAATATAAAATATTCATTCAACTTGCATTAAACTTAAAAGTTTTACGTAGTTATAACCGAATAAGTCTATGAATGGGGGAGCAAAAACTTATAAAAACTATGGTTCGACGAAAAACGCAAAAAAGTGTCAAACATGTCAAGCATGTATGGTCAAAGACATTGATTAAACATGGCATAAAACAGGCACGTAAAAAACATGACACATCATCACAGCAACAACAACATCAAGAACATGTCAGAAGAATAATTACCAGTTGTTAGCGGGTTTTTAACGGCTTGATCACCCAAAGTGCTCCGACGATTTGATGCGCTGCGCTTCGTCGATGCAAATTCGCTTCGCAATCGTAATTAATTCATAGCAAAGAGAGGGTGGTGGGTCATTAAAGGTGACGCACGCTATGGTGCTGATGTTACGCGAAACTACATGCAAACTACAAGATGTTGTCGTGCGCTTGTAAAATGATATTACAGCCAGTGGATAAGATATCAATCTCTGGAGGTGTAATCGTAACGCGAGTCGTTGAGGAAAATGCTAGTAAAATATCGCTAATGCTAGTGAATAATTAATAGGAACACCGGGTAAATAGACCTGAGTATTAAAGTTGCAGGAAGGAGCGCTCGCCAAAAAGAGGAGTAGTTATTCTTATACAAGTGGTTGAACAATTTGGTTGTTGTGGATGGTGATGGCAATGTGCAAAACGAAATTAGGTTTGAAATTTAATAAACATCTGCTCTCTCTTTTACGTTGAATTTTGTAGAACGAGTGTGTATTATATTAATTTATGGTCTAGAGTAGAAGTAGCAGTCGCTGAAGTTAATATCTCGTTTAGATAGTGTTTATGAACTTTATTTACATTTTGCGACGCAAATTGTGCTTGGTTTATCGATTGGATTGGGAGCTGAAAATCAAACTTTTATTCAAGACAAGATTTCTGCAGTTTGAAAGTGTGGCAAAGAGACCGAAAACGCGCTCGCGACACGCGAAGATTTTCGGGCGAGATTTGTTGGGTTGGCGCGGCGGCGGGTTCGAGCGATGCCGGCGACGGATGCGAATCAACTGGCGGCCAGACTCCGGCTCACCGTGCGAAATACGTGCCCGCGTGGCATCGGCGGTGGTAACTGTGCGACAGCGAGCAGTTCTCTCTTCTCCACCGCCGACGCGCGTCCGCCTCCGACGTTTTCCACTGTTTCCACCGTTACCGCGCGCGCGAGCCAAATGTTCAAACTCAATAAAGTGCGCGCGCGAACCGAATTGCTCGTGCGTGATAAGGGAATAGAGTATGTATGTACAGTCGCATGCATGCCACTCGGAGGCGGCTCTTCTCACACGCGCTTTTCCACATTTTTGCGCCAAACTCGCCGCACATCCATCGTTTACGAATATAGCAAATGAGTAGCAGGCGCGCTCAGACGGCCGCAGCGCATAATTTATTCGCAATGCTCTCGTCTCTGCTTCCCAATAAGCAAATTTACGATGAAAATGCGGCACGAAAGGCTCTTTGCGAAATGTCTTCTACTTCTATTGCTTCGCGTGTCCTTTTATTATACGCATATTACCATTACCTGGGTTTGCTGTTTCGTATAAGTATATCGATTTATTATTTAAGATATTACATGGTTTCGGTTTTATGTCTTGTTGCTGAAAGAAATTCTAATTACGCAATCCTACCTAAGCTCGCGCATTCACAGCGCGGATGAGGAAGTAGATAATTTCTACATTTGTCATTTCCTTAATTTCATTGCGAGCATTAAATTACTTTGAGATTTACTTTGAGAAAGCCACATGTTTAACATGGCTGTAAATCTCCTTTGTGCGAGCTCGTAATTATTTTAGAGTAATTGTATCACAATTTATGTAATTAAAAGCAAATATTCGCATGTTTTTAAATACTGTGTTTTAAGGAATTCCATGAATAACGTAGCGCATTTATCTTAACAGCTTAGTGAACAAGTAATTTTGCTAATGCGATCTTGGAATATTAAAAATACTTTGTATAATTTAAACGCAAGTCTTCATTTGCAATTAAGGATTTATCAAGGCTTAGATAATTTTTAATGAGAATAAGCAACGTGCGAAATTGCTGTCAAAATTCGGCGCTTTTCAAAGAGTGAAAACTGACTGCGAAAGAACGGTATTTGTATAAATATTTAATAAGCTGTCTCCTTTCATAATCAAAATGATGATTCGTAATTCATGCGGACGTTTGCCAGTATACGTCTAATGCCGGTCGTGAATGCTATGCAAAACTGCTGCTGTAAAATATGTAAGACGCTTTTGTTGAAGCTGCACATGGTTGATAGCTATGTACGCTCGGCGATAACCATACATGAATAACAAACTTGATGAAATGTGCATTACGCGGTAAGCGCGCTCGCCGAGCAAATGATGCATCAAATATGTGAATGGATTCGATGGGCGGGAGATTATTTATCAAGGAGCTAAATTCCGCAAATAGTAAATTTAGTGGTAAAAAATTGCAGCCATACTTGACGCAAACTCCTTGGCGCCCTCAACGAATCGTGCTGGGGGCCTATCAACTAAACGCAACGAATATATTTCACATATTTTTTTGACGTTGATAAATTGCGGCAACTGTTAAGTGTATACATGGAAAGAATATATTGGCCAGTATACCAACAGAACAAGCTGGCGGCTTCAGTTTGAGTTCCGTTCATAGGCAGCAGACTGCTCGCTATCATTTCCTGCTGCCTACCAAAAAACTGTTTAAGATATCACTCAAAGAGAACTTTCATGACGCTCGTAGCAACAATATATCTTAGTTTTTATTAATTGGATTTGTTTCCTAAAATTGGAAAATAAAAGTTGGCTGTTTCGTCTGCTTTATATTCTAGGGTAATATTTTTATTTGCCTTAATTTATTAATACAAATATGACAAAATGATATATAGTTCGTTTTTAGTAGGTAATTCGTGTAAGTGATAGGTCGGGGTAGAAATTGTAAAAGTCTGTGCAAAATTTAAAATGTGACGGACGCACTCGTTTATGATGCGCACTTTATAAATTTCTCATTATTCAAATTTTAATCGCTTCATATACTTTCATCTGCCATATATATCAATTTTGAACTTGCATTTTTCTATTGTCGTACTTTATATATATATTATGTAGATGAGAATGTGTTTCAGTTTGTTTCATTCGGGTACAGACATACTACAACCTATTTATGTATTATGTTAGTGAGCTTTTTCTCTCTATCTCGGGTTACGAAATGGGAAGATCACAATTTTACTCTCATTGACTGAAAACACATTTTTCAAACGTTTTCACATATGTTTTAACATTTATGGAAATGTGTATGTGTATATATGTATTATTATTATGTATCTCTTTGTAGCTTTAGCTATTTAGAATGAATAATGCATTTTGGCACTGATTCCTCAACGGGACTTTAAGTGTGTGTGTGCGCGAGCTTGTAGTTTTCATTCGATTTAACATCAAACTGGAATAAAAATACGTATATAGTTCAATCTCAACAATACTTCTTCGTAACTAGGCCACACATAAATTTCAATTCTTAGTTTCCCTCCGTCTTCTTCGTCTATAACATTGTTATGTATATCTTATATGCGCATTTGCATTAAACGCCAATTTTAAAACTCGTTTTATAATAGAAACAGCATTTAAGTTTTAACTCACATCGCATATACATTTAAATAAACCTTTGCTAAAAATTATATATATACATAATGCACCAATTGATTACAAACCAAACGAATAGAATAATTGCACATAATGATAATAACGTTAATCATTGCCGAAAAAATAATGACTTACATCTAAATAAAATCTGCGTAAATTCGTATCCAAATACATTGCTATCAGCCAGTCGAATAATTAGCGTATTAAAAATAATTATGATTGAATAATAAATACGGTGCCAATACCAAATATGAAATGCCTAGTGTAGCATGAAAAATTATAGCTTCTTTAATGCTTGTTTGAATGTTAGGCGGCTTATATTAGTTGGACATAATTTGCTGGAAACAAGCCGTAATTTCCATCTGGTCCCAGCCCTTGCCACCATCCGTCGTCTACCATTTCAATATGGGTAATAATATCGCCAGGGTCGATCGTTATTTCAGTATCGTCAGCTAAAATATTAAAATCATATTAATTTACAATTCGCGTTAATTGAGAATCAATAGTAATACCGGCTTGATAGTCGTACAGTGCTTTGGCACGAATGCCAGAGTCGCCATAAATAACTGCATCAACAAATTGTTGTTCGGATATTTGCTGAACTTCCTCAACGACTTCTTTGTTTGCGGGCTCACTGTGATTATTGAAAACTTGTTCACTTGTGGGACTAGTGACAGAATTTTTCTTCTCGACGTCTTTCGGGCAACGCTTAATTGTCGCAAATTGATCAACTTCTTCATCACTTTGTTGTTCATCTTGCTTGCTATCTATATGGTTGCTAATTTGTTCAGGTTCTATGATTTGAGCATTATCTACTTGTTCTTCTATTTGTTCCATTTGTTGCTGTTGTTGTTGCTGCTGTTGTTGCTTTTCTTGTTGAGCTTTCAGTAATGAGGTACGCACAGGTTTTTCGGGGGTGCGCTTTGGAGCCATTTGACCGGCTGAAGTATTCTTCTCAAAAATTGAGCGGGCATCTATTGTTCTCTGAGCAATTAAATTTTGAGTCTCTGCATTCCTCTGTTGTCGTATCAAATCGCTTTGATTTACTTGGACATCAGTATCAATAATATTATTACTTGGCTCCTTCTCAGCTTTGATTATAGTTTGCTTTTTCTCAGCTTCCTTGAGCTGATCTATTGAGCTATCACGCATTTTTGTTATTTCCTCGCGCCGTTTGGCTTCCAACTCGTCACGTTTTCTAGTTTCTGCTTCAAGCAGTTTGCGTTCTTCATCGCGACGTTGTCGTTCATCTTCAACGCGCCGTTTCTCCTCCTGTTCCTCCTTATACCAAAACTGATCCCTTTCAGTTGCATTGATTTCCTGTAATGGGTTGATTCGTTTATAATTGGATCCCACAGGCAATTTAGGCCCTGAATTATCTCCTCTAGGCGCTTTAAAACTGTAAGCCGAACCAGATCTGGCTACCTTATCAATGATGAGCTGTGGTTCAACATCATCCTCATTCCTTGCATTTATTGTGATTGCACCAGTGAAAAATCTTTCTACATCTCTTAGATGATTAGCACACATGCCCTTGCGCACTGTGTTGGCACCTTCTCCTTGCCAATTAATTAAAATACACTTGGGAAGTGATGTTTTTGGGTCATTGATTTTTGCAAATGCATACATAATTTTGCCACTGTTCAAGTCCTCAGTCATTTCCTCAAGGCCCCCAGAGCCAGTGCTCACTACTTTTAAGTCATTTGTCTGCCCCTCGTATCCAAATAATGCCCTAGACATGAAAATAAGGGTATATTTACTTCTAGGGTTCTTGTAAACATAACCTACATTGCTACTATCTACTTCAAGGGTGAATATTATCTTTAAGACTCACCAGTCGGTGTCGGTTTTGTCATTGATAACATCTTTCCATGCGTCCGTCAGGGCCTGTTTATGTTTGTTCAAGTTAATTGCCATAATTGCAATTTATTTAAACGAAAGATAGAACACAGAGCGCGGTCTACACTGTGAATCGCCCAATACACAGGCCATCAACTTCTGAAGTAGCACGCAGTCTACATCTACCGATGTGCTTGATAACTGTTCCACTGTGGTTTATTTTGAATCACAACCGCACCGAGTTTGCGATAAAATGATGACTAAATGTAAAACAAGTGTTAATCACTCATTACGCTTGAACAATGTCTAATGAAAAGGCTGAGAGGAAGAGGTGGAACTAGATCAAGTCTATATTTGCGCGAGAAAGTAGGAAAAATTACGGATTTCTGCTCCGTTACAATCGCCTCATTCATTGATTAGCAATAATTAGTTTTATGGCAAGTGATTAGATAGCTGCTAATCTATAGAAAGAAATTGTTTCGTAGTTTCTGAAAATAAATTAATCTAGTTAATATCGATATTATTAAGGTCATACCTTGATAACGTGCAAGTATAATAACACATGTCGAATTATTATATTTTATTTTAAGAAACTTCCAACAAAACTTGTCTATAAAAAGTTGCATTCTATGGTTTAATTCAAAAGTTGACTTTCACCGAAATGAATGGGTGGAACAAATTTCAAGATGCGTATTGTTATTACTAGCAATTTGCATATGCACATAAAATATATAATTAGCTAGGAATATTAATGTGGTATTCATATGCATGGTGTAACGAAACGTTCACATACAACTCAAGTTTTTATCGCACACAAAGTTGATGAGAAACACACTTTGAAAAAACGAAAATACTACACAAACGACGCGCACATAACAGAGAATGCGCATGGCGCGACAAGACACACATTGCGAGCGCACAAGAGCGTTCTCGTTTTGTTTCCAACGCGATTAAATTGTTTACTATCTCCTCTCTTTTCACCCGTGAAAACCGAAGCAAAACACGGCAAAACAGAGCGCCGCCCCGGCATTTACCGTTTGATCAACACGCCGCATAAGCCGACAGTTTGCGTCCAACTGTTTGAGAATTCAGTGCGTTGCATTTGTAGAAGCATCACTACATTGTTTTCGAACATAAACTTGTTTACAGTTGATCTTTGGTAACTCGGAATAGTCGATTATTTCGTAATTGAACAAGCACGTTCGCACGTAACATGTAGCGTTAATTAATTGAGTTCTAATTAGCAAGTGCATCCTACCATGGCTGCGTTTGGAGTAGTATCGGAAAGTGAGCGGCGGCAGTTATTTAATCAGAATGAAGGTTGTCATATACCCGGGTAAGAAGGCAACAGATAGCGATTGAACGAGCACCAGAAAACATTTGATCGAAGCCGCGTTTGCCCTTGCTAGACAATCAATCAATATACGTATAGAAAACTAGCTAGATGCATAATTCGGTTTGTTATTGTTTCCAATACGCTCCGAAGGGTGCAAATATGTAACTATTTCATTCAGGGTTTATTCAATTATTTACGCAGCCTAAAAATAAACTCTGTCAATACGTTGTTCGGTTTGTTACTCATTCATAAAAGTTTCTGATTAGTTAAGTTGTATTTATTCAGTTTTTTATCAATATTCGCAATTTTAAATATAAGCGTTAGTAGTAGTGCAGGATTCATTGAAATAGCTTTTAAATAGTTTGTAAGTAAACCTTGAACTGCAAATTATTTCAGAGTATTTGATAACAAATTATCTACCTTTCCATGTTATTTTGTATTACGCAGTTCGGTTATGCGTTAAGCACTTAATTACATTGTGAATTTAATCATGGATGTTATTTGGTCGAATCGGCGTCGCGGCGTCTAAATTATGTGTAATTGCATTAGGCGTGCCAGGTCGTTCTAGGTACAGTTGCCACAGTAAGTACAGACAGTCAAAGAGACCGAGAAGTAATTTAGATAGATTAGATCTTCGCGAAATTTTGCAAAGGGCAAGGTTGTTTAGCAAATGTGCACCGAATGGAATTTCGAATCGTTTAGCCTGCAAATTCCGTGCAACATTCATCTTCATGCGCGTTCCGGCGCCCTTATCATTAATAACTCGTTCAATTTATGCGCGTGGGGTTTCAAGTACTTATTTTAAATATTCACATGCAATTAATTTTGATATAGGTATACTGGTCACTGCCCCACATTACAGTTTCAATACGGTACGACCTTTGGGTCGAAAACGAAGGAAATATTAAAGGTGCTCGCTGTTAAATATTAAAAATTCACGCAAATGTAGCAAATAAAATTTGCAGGAATTGAAAGAGAAGCGGATTATTTCGGGCATCCAACGAACGCCCTACAGATATAATAACGAAAATGATAGAAACATGTTACGTACAATACCGAGAACCAAGGATCAAACAAGTGATCCTGCATATCAAACACTAAACAAAGCACCATCCTACATTATTGGATACACAGGTGGATCATTAGTACACATAGTTATCGTTCGAATTAAGCGGCTAATCCCAATGTTTCAGGATTTATTCCAACGCTTAATTTCCGCTCGGGAAAATCATTTGGGCGTACAGCAGACGATTGCATGCATGAATTCGCAGCGAAACAGCGACGACTTGCTGAACACCGGCTCGAATATGCAAAAATACGCTCGTTAAGCGCACCAAGGTATACGTCAATTCGTAATAAAGATGACGTTAAATTTATTTTAAAACAAAATTCGTCGAATATCGATCGCTTTAAAGGTACATCTGTCTAGTTTTATTATTGTATTCTCGTTGTTGCGGCACGACTAAACATGGCTTTTTAGTGCGAGATGTTAGCCCAGAATTTCCGCCAATTGCCGGCTACACAGGCTATGTTGCTAAAGTAAAAGGCACCGAAGAAAGCCTTTCACAACGGTACAATAATGTAGTGAAGCGAAGTTTGACGTTATTGCAAGAGGAACGAGAGTGCCGAAAACGATCTAGTCTAGAGAAAAGTCGAAATAATAACGAACATGCCTACCAAAGTATGGTGTTCAATCAGTCAGAACTGGCAAACAATGAAAACAATGCGCAATATTAAAAAACGCCCTCCGTTTTTCGGCCTAGACGAAATGCATTTATAAATATTCGACTTTCTCGGAATATTTATTAATGACTATGTGTATAAATAGCAGCAAGGCTTTCATATTTCATTGAGCGATGAAACTATGAAATGCGAATACTTGAATCAGTGCAATTACTTATAATAGTTTGGTACTTAAATGTTGTAAATTGTGTCGTCTCGTGTTGTTTATCAAAATAAACCTATTTATGATAATTGGGATTGACCGCAATGAATCTCTAAACAACATTTTGTTTTTATAAACAAATATATATTTCATTTATTTCGAATCTATCCTGCCTGTATAATTAGCAATTAATCTTATCTTTCATTGTTCAACAATATTATCATTTTAACTAGTAATTAGATATATATTTATATGCATGTGTATAATGTAATAATTCCTCCTACTAAATATATATATATATATTATATGTATATCTAACAAAACAAACAAAGAAGAAAGTTTATCAGAAAACTAACAAAATAACATGTATATAATATATATATGATTAACCATAATTAATTTTTTTTCGTCGGTCTATAATTGAAATATTCAAATTAACTAGCTATGTAAAACTCATTATTATCGTGCAGACATAAAATACTCTCTTGACTATCACCATTACCCACAATTAAAACAATTAGATTAACATTTAAAATTGCACTTATTGTTAGATTAGTTCATCATATTGGTGATGTCGTGTGAGGCAACAGCAACTGCTTAATAATTCTTTCAAATTTCTTCATATAACAAGTATAAAATTTATGTTTTTTTTCCATTTGCAGAAAGTGTCGCTTTCTATGTGCCAAGTGCACGGATGGAAAATGCACACCATATTTTAACATTTATCAATTTTTGTCTTGTGTATAAAAATCGGTTGCTGGTTTCCTTAAATTGATTTAGATGAAGCAGGAAAACATAAATGAAAACCTGCATCGTCGAAAGAAATCGCAAAAGTATACGGCGGTAGTAATATGCATGTATAAATCTTCTACAACTATTTATGCGGTTCCTCGTTAATTTTTCCAATGATATGATCGTATTTTCGTAATTAATGTAATTTTAGTTTACAGAATACTAACATTATACGTATTGTAGAAGTGTATGCATAGAAAAATATTATGAAATGTGTACATATTTCTTTCTTATACTTAAATACTACTCTTTTCTCTCATGCGCGCATATTCGCGGATAGTCGTCGGAATTATTATTTTCTTACGTTATCATTACGTTACTGTTAGTATAGTGAATGTAAAACGCTTCCTTAGAGTTGTCGTGTAAAATGTTGGTCACTCGGCGCAATAGTGTCGTATGCAAAAAGAGCCAAAATCAACTTGACCCAATGCTGATGAAAATTGCACGTATCATCCCATCCATTTCGTAAAATTGAGCATCGTTTTTCTCTTTTGTTGTTCTCGTTTGCAAATGTGCTCATTTAAATCTAATCATAATCTATATATGTATATCTTAATGAGTGTATAAACGGTCTACCTTAGTATAAAATGTTTTCCCTTTGCGTCACGATTAAATTTATTGGTGTATTTGTTGTTAATCGGGTTGTTGTTGTTATTTTCGCTATCGGAAAGTTGTCCTCTGGTTGATTGCATATTTATTCATCAAGAATACACGTCCTGACGATAGCTTCAACCACAGAGTACGGATCACAGTTGGATGATGGTCTTCTGTCTTCGAGGTAGCCCTTCTTGTCTTCAGCAACGCCACGTGGGATACGAATACTTGCACCACGGTTGGCGACACCTAAAATGAGTTTGATTAGATTGTTGGTTCTTCAAACCTGTATACATTGGTATTGATCAACGATATTTACCAGCGCTGAAGTCATGGATGGAGGAGGTTTCATGCCTTCCGGTCAAACGGCGCTCGTTGTCTTTACCCTGATTGGGATCATACGCTTGGATATGTCTCAAATGGTTGCGGCTCAATTTATCAATTGCCTTCTCGATTTCACTGCAACGAGATAAAGCACGAGTGTCAAGCGTGATTGGAATAATTTTGGTACACAAAGGAAATGAGTCGCATCCTCATTACGAAAGCACTCGTTTCAATATTAGTCTAATGAATGATGCAATGAAATTGCACACTTACATAATGCCATTTTCATCACGCATGGCTTTCGTTGAGAAGTTGGTGTGTGCACCAGCACCATTCCAATCGCCTGGCATTGGTTTGGGGTCCAGAGTTGCAACGATACCAAATTCTTCAGCAACGCGGTGTAACAAGAAACGCGACACCCACAACTGATCCCCAATGTCAATGCCTTCGCATGGTCCAACTTGATACTCCCACTAAAATGCAATCACATTATTAAGGATCAATTTGACAATTGGACATAACTGCAACTTACTTGCGATGGCATAACTTCTGCGTTTGTACCTGAGATGTTGATACCAGCATACAGACAAGCGCGGTAATGTGCTTCAACAATATCGCGAGCGTACACCTTGTTGGCGCCAACACCGCAATAGTAAGGTCCTTGTGGTCCTGGGAATCCGTTCTTTGGCCAGCCGAAAGGCCTCAGGTCCATGTCCAACAAGGTGTATTCCTGTTCAATGCCGAACCATGGCTTTGAATCAACCGCGGCGTCCATGGCTTGCTTGCATGTGTTGCGCTTGTTCGTTGCTAAAAATAAATAATCGCATAATTATTAAATATTCGCAAATTTAATCGAATGGCAAGAAGTTCGAACGTCATTACATAATGGCAAGTGAAACTAATAAAACTGGTATTCAAGTCATCAATGTCATGAACTTGTGCGCTGGAGCAATAAAAATAATTTTATTACTGCGCTCAGCCGTCAAGCCGTCTACTCGGAAACAACGCGCGCGCACTCACAACTCGCGAAGGCATTGAACCAAAGTTTCATTGAATCTCGAATGCGCGAGACGGTTTTAAACACTAGGATAATGAGAGTGCTTATTAAAGTTCCGAATAGCTACCCCTTGTCTCGTCCAGCATTTTTGCTTTTAACGCTTCTTTTTACTATTTTGCTCCCCATTCATTATGCAAATGTTAAATGTGGTTTTAATTGGAACTATAACTTACACGTAGGTTTGTTGTTGTACTTGTAGGTCTCGCACAACACCAATTTGTTGTTGCCGCGACGGAATGGATCCCTGAAGATTGCAACTGGATGCAGATACGTGTCAGAGTTGGTACCCTCAGCCTGGTACGTGGAGCTACCATCGTAATTCCAGATTGGAAGTTCTGTAATTCAGAACAAAATGGGTAAGCATACGTTTTTTTTGTGTGCTATATCTCGTCAGCTGCAAAAATACAGTTCGTAAGTAAATGAAATTGATACCGTTCATTAATGTAATGCGAGCGCTAAATTTGATGAGCATCCATCATCATCAGTATCTTTACTAATACACGTTTGATCCGGGCGTTCATAAATTCATCGCGCGAAATGCAACGTACGAACGAACGCATAGGCAATTTGTTAATTGACTTGTTAGAGAGTTGGGAGGATAAATAAGAGTTGTATGTTTCAATAACATTGCGCGTATGGGCGCTGCTGCTTGTTGCAGTCACATGCGCGATAATAAATACTCGTTCAGCTGTCTGTGGATGGATGCATTTCGAAGTTGATTAAAAGTGCGTTCTCTCAAACTGATTACCATACGATGTACGCGTACCGCGAGCGCTTTGTTTTCCATCTTTTGTCTGAATGGTGCATTTGAATAGCAAACACATGAATAAATCGATAACGAGCGCGCGCGGATTACCAGCGCATATTTCACGTCCGCTGATGTTGCTGGTAATCAACTTAATTGAATCGTATTGTTATCATTCACGTTAGAAGTTTTAAGTATTTTACAACACTGAGTCTGTTGGCTGCACAATCGCGCGACGAGAGAGCGGAAATGTATATAACTTTCTAAATACCTTCCGGCCGGGTCGGCACAAAATCCAAAGTGCGCGTCTTGGCGCGCAAGTTTTCGCCGGTGCCATCAATCCAAATGTACATCGCCTGGCATTTTCCATCGGGCATTGGCAGATCCATGAATCTGTTGATGATTGACTTGTTGAGTGCCGCATTGGGCGAGGACTCCAAGACGTGGTTGGGCATGCTGAGCTGTAAAGAGATACACACAACGTATAAGTACACAAAGTCGGTGCAAAAGAAATGCGCTGCAGGAAAAAAGTTGAAAGTTTTACCATTTTGGCGGATTGTTTTAAGGCTAACGCACACGCAGAAACAAAGCAAGTGGCACTTGCAACGAACGTTTAGCGAATAAACTAAGTACGCGAGCGCTTGGTACGGAAAAGTGAACCCGACCCCGAGCGACTATCACGACCGACTGGCCTGATGCAGCAGCGACTCTGCTGTCGCGTTACGTTGCGTTAAGTAATATCCAACTGATAAGCAAGCCAGCAGAGTGGCAGGTCGGCTGACTCCTCGTCGATATGTTGTGTGTCGCGTACAATGCGCGCCTCGGAGGAACAAAGAGATCCTCACTGATAGATACAACGCTCTTGTTCGAGTTTGTACATTGTACGTTGCAATGCATCGGCGAAAGGCAATTTATGTGTGTCCGTCCCGCGCGCGCATGCATCATTTCCAGCCATTCGTCCGCTTCTATGAAATTTGAAATCATTTTCATTGAGGCAATATGTCAAAGTAATATCGCGCGTTGTTGTTTTCGAGTGCATTCACGCGTTGTTTGCTTATCGACCAATTAAAGCGCGGAATATGCGCGTGAAACGCGTGCGGCAACCACGGCTCAAGTACTTTGAGTGTGACAGCATCGCAACGCTCGCTGCGCCTATAAACAAATGCGCATGTATCCACCATACATGACACACTTGCTCCTGGTCGTCCGGAAAATATTTTTAACGCTTGACATTCATGCAAAAGTACACATGAATATCTTCATTAGCAAGCAGATTAATACCTGCTGACAGCATATTTACTTTCATTAAAATGCAATTGAATTGAGCCGGACTCACAACGTTCCGTGAATTTATATGCGTTGTTATATCGGATTCCACATTCGTATTCCTGGTGATGCGCGCTCTGGTATTATTAATGCTAGAAATAATATTCGAGAGAGCACTGGCTCGGCTGCTATGTGGACACAACAAATCGTAAAAGCGCATTGCAATCGTAAAGATAAAAAGCACGATCGTAAAATGTTTATTATGCGGAAGCAGGAAAATGCCCAAAAGCATCTGTTTGCCGCTCTATTGCAAGGAGCACGCTCCTGCAGCATGTGCAGAAAGGATCCTATCTGGAGCTGAAATGAAAGAAGGTGCTTGTGCATGGAACAACCTGCTTGATAAGGTGAATCCATTGTTTAATGTGGATTTAGAGTTGTTGTTTTTGCTAAATTTGGTGCGAGCGCATATGACGTGCGGCAACAACAACGATGATAGAATGAGTAATTAGGTAAGGCAGCTATTTACTTAAATGTTATTTTTTCACGCGTGATGTCAACGAGTTGTAAATACTCGCGAGTGCACACTGCTTGCAAAGCCGTCTTATATCTTATATAAGGAAAGCACTTGTTTTTGTTTACGTTTGTAGCGCAAGGATCGCATTTGAATGTATGCTAAATATATGCATAAACCAGTTTATTAACTATCGCTAGAGTAGAGTGTAAGATAACAAATAAATGAAATGGAAAAGATTTGAATAAGTGCAAGTACGCTACTCGCATGCGTAATATTGTTGTTGTTGTTGTTGTTTTGTTGGCTGAAGCAAGGATGAATGCAAATTGTTGTGTGTGTATCCGAAACAATTTGCATGCTCGCATAGACATTGTGCATCATATAAATTTATGCAACTGCAGCGCACTTGTCTATTGCACGAGCAATTGAATTACGAGTCGTAGGATATCACTCATGGAATATTTGCACGCTTAGTGCGCGCGTCGCACATGGAGACAATACGCACAAACATTTCGGCACACTATTTTGATCGAAAATCTGATACTTATTGCTAAATAGTAAGCACTTAGCTTAACGACGTAATTTACATGACGAATGCGAAAGTGATAAGATCGTCGTGCTTTCCAATTACGAACGCATTTGGTGGGCATTAGTTGAATGTATTTTGATAAACGAATTTGTTGACCCAAAGTCGAAATCTATGTCAAGGATAGATTATCACTTTATTTGCGTACTAAATATATTGCAATTACATTTAAATTATTTCATAGATGTTCCATTCAGAATACATTTTTAATGTTCTATTTTAAACGTTATGTTACGCTTTAATTGCGTTTTGAATTGATTCAATTTGCTACGCGCGGAATAAAAATTCAGGACATTTTTTTAAATTCGCGGTTGAAGACGAAGACGTGAATTTTAATATGGATTCGCTTTGAGTTTATTAAATTGACTGGATTAAAGTAAGCGCAAAATACCTTTGAGCTGTACATTTTTTAGCACAAACGGCGTCAGTCAGCACTTTTGCGCGACTTTCAATCATCTCTTGCAATCGCATTTTGGCAAATGTATTCCGTCCGCGTCGGCATATTTTCCTCCCTTTGCGTCCTGCACGGGAACGCAGTGAATCATCGTGCAAGTGACATTCGCGTTGGCAACATCCACAACAAACGGCGTTCGATGTCTGCTTTTTCCCGAGCCAAAAATCAGCTGCTGTTACTGCTCCCAGTGCCTTTTTTTCTATAGGTTTTCTATTGTTTTTGCATTGTTGTCGCAAGTGTGCGTCAACACAACAGCTCGACAGACAATTACGGACTAAAAGCAGCAACACGACAAAGCAGGAAACAATTATAATAAGAGCTAAAAGGCACGAACGACACGAGCAAGACAAATGAAGCAAAATGTTGCTTGTTTTTGCTATCACATAGATCATTTATGTATCGCGTTTCATTCCACTGCGCAGAAAATTGATGCTACTTTTCTCTGGCTTCACGTGTACGCGGCCACGATATAAAGTTGTATTAACTTTGGCGGTGTATAAGAAAAGAAGTATGTCAATAAAACACCCCTCCACCTCCTGATTCGGAATGAACTTGCTGCCTCGTATGTGCAGCAAAGAGTTCAAAGCGTGTACAAGAGGCAATCAGTCATTGACTCGTTTCAAGTATCTTGGCCATATTATCATCGATTTTCCTGACCAACGCGAGGCAATTCATCAAAAACTGAGAAACGTGTACACGAAAGCCCAAGCCGCAAGAAATGCACACAACCATACGAAATGTGCACTGCACTGTCCGGCAATCTTTAGTGCTTGATTAATAGTCATTTGATGGCATAAACTCTGCGCTCAATTTGTCAAGAATGAAATTGCATACAGCATTTATAAAACGTCGCATTCAATTCGCATGGCTGTTCGACAATACACGAACGTGTGCACGTTCAATGCTTTGATTTGACGATGATATAACCCTTCGATTGTGCTTTATATTCCAACTCAAAGTACAGCGCGGGTGAACGATGATGAAAAGCCGGCATGAATTTATCGATTATGTAATCAAAATTCATATTCAATTTTCTCCGAAGCGAAACGCGCGCTCTACCGTTGTGTTTTATTATGGCGTATTGCACGTGCAGTCGATGCTATTAATTTGATTCGTTGCTGAACATAAATCGGCATCGATAAAATAAATAAAAATTGCAATTTCAATCCAATAATTACTTGCAAATTTATAAACATTGCAAAAAAAGGCATATTAAACAATGCGTGCTATTATTATAATTAATAAATCCTTGGCGATAGTTAAACAATGGCCAGGATTAATCATAGTTCCTAAATTAAAGCTTGTCAGAGTGTTCAACTGAAATGAACGAAAAGCAAGTATGATTAGCTTGTGTAAACGCGATGAACTTTGACTTTAAGCTTTTCCACATTGCAATTGGCAATTTGTCAATTATGTGATAGGTGCATTCATTGAAAACCCACACAGCGCACAAACAGAGCGCATACTCTATGATTAAATAATCATTTTGTAATTAATTGTTAAACGAACGTGTTAAACGTTCCAAGAAAATTTTTATTGACACGTAAATTACGTACGTACATATTCATCACATGTTCTCATCACGTGAGATTAATTATTATGGTCTTCCTACTGAGTAATGTGGAATATAACAAAAACAAGACGAATGGGTTTCCTGTGCTCTCTGAATGTAATTCCCTCCAAACAATTAAACAACACACAGCTGTTGATTCATTCCTATGAATTACAAGCAATAAAATGCGAGAGCGTGATAAGCATGAATACGAACGCTAATTTCCCCAATCAACAATTATGTTAATAATCAATTGACGAATGGATAGAGAGATAGCTGCGCTACGGATGGGATCTATTTGTACAGCAGCGCGAACGCTAATTCTATGCTGTAATTGCAGGCGAGTGTAGCAATCTACGCAATTTAATTGAATTCAATTGTAGTGTGCTGTATTATAGCGTATTATGCAGTGCAATTAGTGAACGCAATTCGTTGTCCTTGACTTTATTATTATTATTCGTATCTCAAACGCGTTGTTTGTTCGCTGGCCTTACTTGAACTCGTTCGTGCATTGTGCGTGCGTATTATGTCAATTTTCTTTGTTTTCATCGAGCGCTTCTTCCGCGCTTGCTTCCGAATGCGTAACAAGTTCGCATCAATGTCTTAGCAGATGTTGAGCTGCTCGCGATGATGAATGACTTGCCATTGAGATGAACACGTTCAATGTGAAGATTTGTTTTCGTAATAAATATGCGCAACGGGTAAACTTGATAAGTGCATTAAGAATTTAAATAGAAACATTAGAACTTGAATGTGTTGTGACACTTTTGTTTAGAAATTTAAGTCGTTTCTTGGAGTAAAATAAGTATCATTCTCATTGACAAATATTTTGCGTAACTTTTAGTTTAACGCTACCATGTGCATTAGACGATGATGTTCATTGAAATATTTGCATATTTGATGAAAATTTAACATGTGGAAAATATTATATTTTTGAATTTTATGAACGGGAAAGTTGACTGGAAAATCAATTTTATAGTTTCGTCCTAAAAATGTAATATGCTTGAAATGGGATTTTATCAGAGTTTACATAAATATAACAGCATTTTTACGATTTGAAGTGTTGGTCTATATTTTATTGCAAAGTCGGAAAGCAAATTAGAGAAAATAATAGATTTCAAATAGTGTAATTGTAGAGTAGCATTTTCCAGTTTCGATTGGTATACATTTGACGCTGCCTTGACATATTATTATATGTATGAACTGCTATTAAGTTAATTATCAATCAGAGCACCAACAAACAGTATTCTGTACGTGTGATAACGCTAATGATTGCGTCAATTGCACGCCGGTTCGTGCGAAGAACGCAACGTGCTTGTATTCGCAGAATTTCGAACAAGAGAAAACTCTCTCATTTGCGACGCGTATGAATAATGTAATTTTCGCTTGTATGTAAAAATGCTAAATAATTACTCGGGATAGCGTAATGAAAAGTAATTAAACACGCGGGACAAATGCGTTGGACAAATTCAAATGAAGTTGGTCATTTGAATGCATGAAATTTTCCGCTTGATTTATTAATTTCCTCATAAATTGCTGAAATCAAGCACTACTAATGCAATTAGCGAATAACCAATGAACACGTCATAATATAACGTGGAGATTATAATTAAAATCGTGTTATTTTCGCAATCAGTCGAAGCGAGAAATGAAAGCGAATGAAACGTGAAATCACAAGAATCGCGAAATTAGCACTTGATTTAATTTCCTTTATTTCCTTCGACATTTCTTCGTTTCCCCAGAATGAAAATTAAGCGTAGGGAACAGATGGTTTTCCAATTTTACACTTGGCATATAATTTTATATTCCAAGTAATTTTTAATGTTGCTTAAATGCTATTTGTTTGTTGTCAGCGAGAAGTAAACATTTTTTTATTATTATTAGAATGACAGCTTAATGGACGATTTAACTGAGTGCAAAAATACAAAAATAAAAATAAATTAGTTACGAGTCAAGTTGAATGCAAAAAATACTACAAGTTTTTATCGCGCTATGTGTCGAGTTCATTTCTTACGTATTGAAATAGATTAACATAATCTCTGACACAAAAAATTACACTAATTTGAATAAATTACAATAACTTATTTTTTCATCAAAATATCGTACTATTTAAGAGGAAAACATATTTTATATACATAGTATCGTGCAAGTTATTTATAGATTTTTAGCAATTTGCGTCAAGTTTCAAACATATTTAGTTAATTATTCCAACCTTGCTGTCCATCATTTATTATCGGAACAGGGTAAACCGACGTAAAACGAATTACAAAATACTGAAAACAGCAAACAAATATTTTTTACATTCGTTAATAAATAGTGGTTTCTTTAATTTTCATACTTAATTTTCAAGTGAATAATCGATACGATTATTGTCAATTATTGTTTTTAATTAAGTGTGAGTTTTCACACGGTTTTACTAATCATTACCATTAGTAATTATTTTAAGTAGATGTTAATTTCGCTATTTTCACACATTTGCATTTGAGTCATTGTGCTTCCCAATTTTTTGCTTTCCTTTTGTATTATACGTGCATATTGCGCCGATTCAATTCGCCTTGGACTATTCTAAGCGCAACTAACGAATAACACGTGCCACGATATTCAAATGTAACGAATTTTAATTATTAACTCTGTAACAAAATTGAATTTTGCGCATCTCGAAGGCATTTACGTCAAACATCCCAAAATATGCTTCTTCCGCATAATCATAATCATCATCTTCATCAACAGCGCTTGTTGTAACGAAGCGCGCAATTTGTGCGTTCTGTGCGGAAGACTTTTAATTGCAACGGAATCAAATTTGCTCAAGGTAAAAGCAATTTGCATTCATCCGGGCGAAATGGAATGGAAGTGAATGAAATTGAAAGCTAGCGCTCCGACTAGTCAAAGTATGTGCGAAGCGAGGAAAAGACAAACATGCCGAGAGAAAATCGCCGCAAATCCGCAATGCAAACATTAGCGGGACGCACAGCGTGCATCCAACAGTTTTCGTCGATGTAAATCTCACCAGATTATGGCGCACAGCGGCAATTATTTGCCGCCTCCGTTCCACTCTCTCCTCCTTCATCTGCGCGAATAGAGAGCGGTTGAGTGCCACGAGCTTGGCTTGTGATAATGCATTGTGTACCCGCATGTTAGCAGTCGAGCAGAGTAAGAGCAGCAACAGCAGCTCAGCATCTCGAAAGTGTCAAGGTGTTCGTTTGGCATTTCGCTCATGTCATACATGTTTCCAGATAGATTAAGATTACACAAACAGTCTGCAAACAGCGCTAACGTTTTCCCGCCGACAACAAAAAATTTAACGACGTTGTCCTGAAATTGCTTTCTTAAAAGGGCGCCGAACAAGATACTGAAAAGTTGCGCAAGAATTTTATTAAGAAGTGTATCGCAGGAATTTAACCCGAAATTTCTCTACTTCGTCTGGGGATGAAATATTCTTCACTCGCCCAAATTGAAAAGTATTAAGTCAAGAATTTGTATCAGCAAATTTTGGATAGTATTACCCCGTTTGAAATTCACTTTAAAAATTGCTTACGTGCAAGAGCATGAAATGTGTAAAAATGCAAAAAGATCCGCAAGTGTTTTATTAAGAGCAGTATCAGTTGCTTCCTCCGACGAGCAAGTTCATACTTTTTCTTATATTTCTACTTTCATGCTCGAAGAGAGAAAGAAGCAAGTATGGCGGGTAACGGGTCGTAAAGTGAGACGATTATATAGCTGACACTCGAAATTTTTCATAAATCTCCCCAGCAAATTGGATTTTTTCCATGGAGTATAGAGCAAAACTCCAAGTCTTACTTATTCGACTTTGCCCGCGGTGGTGTGTGCTCCTTTCATTGGATTTACTTGGGGATAACAACAAAAGAGTTTTTCCCGTAGTGATAATAATTCTTAAGAATGCAGCTAGAAAATTTCTCTCTCTATATCACATGGCTACTATCTGCTTAACCAAAAGCAATTTCTTGAAATTTAATATAAGCATTCGTTTCCGAATAAGTAAAAGATGTTCAACTTGCCTATTTAAAAAGAGTACATTTAATTTATTCTTGCATATTTATGTATTTAGTCATATATTCTTCTTGGGAGCCTGCTAAGAAAATAGAAACGCCTGCAACGCTTGTGTTATCTCTACATGTATGTAGATATATTCATTCGTTTTGCGCAATGTGAAGCACACTGCAAGGAGCAAGAGGGTTGAAAAACATCTTATGCCATATTCATATGCCTGGAACGCAGGTGCCTGCTAGGGTATCACTCGCTTCCTCTTCCTGCCGCGCACCGCACAACTACATGCATCTAGTACCGACACTAGAGATGTGGGTGTAACGCAAACACACTGATAAGACGACGCGCCTCATCCTGTTCCACCCGCAACAACGTCGTTACCAACATGCTTCTTCCATGTCCGTCAATGTATGCGCATTTGCCCCGTGCTTTTCGACACGCCGCGCACCACAACGACGCAACCCATCAAACATGCCACCCCTCACGCTGTGGTGTAAACGACGCGAGACCCAAAGTAAACGCGGTCACGAGACCATCACGTTAGGCAAGCTTGTAACAGGTTCGTCCTGCAGGATAAAGTGAGATATGGAGCGCACTGAACTCGTGGCGTAAAGAATGAAAACGCTGGTGTTTTCAACGCGTCGGTTGCCCTCATATCTTCTCGCGCACGCTGACGATGGCTTGCTCAACAGACTGACTGGCAAATTCCGCAAATACCCACGAGAAATTCCACTTTTTCGCCCACACGCTTTTCTCGCTTGCCTCTATGTGCGAATATCCTGCGCCCTTATCCTTTAACCGTGTTCGCTACGCCGTTTTTACGATTCCTTTTTTTCGGCGCGGGTTCGCACACGTTTGTTGGTGCATAAATAGAGAATAAGCGCGGGATGATGGAATAAATAAAGCAGAAGAAATCTGTTTTCTTTTCGAAATCCGCTTTGCGTTGTCCCTTTTGTTTTATTTGGCGCGAGCGAGTGTGTTTTTGCCTGGTGCGCGAAAAGCACGAGCAGTCGTTGTAGCATATTGCGCGTATTATATGGCAAAGGTTAAAGTGGACTCATTGATTTCCAATTTGTCTCTTTCTGCACGGGGCGCAAATACTAAAGGTGGGTTTGGTCTCCAACGATTTGGATTAATTACGTTTCTGAAGCGATTTGGGAATGGTGCACGCCGCCGCCAGCGAGCCTGCCAAGCGACGGAAATTTGCTCGTTCGTGGCGGTGTGCACAAAAAGCCAGCCAACCCAACCCCAATGTGGGACACGAAGAGGGAATGCGTCCTTTCAAATTTATCACCTGACTTGACGTAACGTAACCTCCGAGCACTATTGAAACACGTCCGTATTAAGCACATGTGTATTTAGCCACCGAGTGTCTCATAAATAACATTATAAAATAGATGATGTCAAAATATTAACCATTTGAGCAAATTGTATTTGCTAGGACAGAAGATCGCATATTGCAAGCTATTGGTTTTCATTTCGGATTAAATTACATTGCAACTTTGAATTAAACTCTCAGCTGTGTTGTAAATATGTTTAGAATTTGAAATTAATTAACTTGGCAGGACATGCTCACTTAACCACCAAGCGAATTAAACTTGCGACTGCAAACAAACTTGTTGGCCGCAAATTTAGTGCGCATTCTAGGTATGCACTGTGTTTCTCATTGAATGAACACCGAAATGCGCAACGGTGTTGCAAAAATATTGGAATTTACACGAGATAATTACGCTTGAAGCGGCCATTGTAGATTAACAGTAAAAGCTCTTTATGCCAAACAAGAGAGGCACGAGTAGGAGATAGATTTTTATCTAGGAACACGGTGGGGGTGTGTTGCAGAAGGCTAATCGCGCGTAAAAGCCGTCGCGACGCGCCGCAACAAGCCGGCGATAAATTTCCGGCTTAACTTCTTCCTACATTTCCGCAAACGCATTATAACTTTACGTTTTATACGCATTCAAACAACTCAGCGTTTGTACATTTTGTTTCTTGAATTTGCACTACAATGCACGCTAGCAATGATTATTCTAAATTATGGGCGTTGAAACAACTTTGAAGTTTCTTTGACTTTGCCCATCATTAAATACGTTTAAAGATATTTTTCCGGATAACTTTAACGAATTTCACTAAAAACGCTCAATTTGCTCGAAATGAAATTGAGAAACTGGTAAAAGTTTTATGCCGCTTTTCGAGTACACAAACCTTTTTTCATGTGCGTACGCATGCAAATGGAAATGAGTAATACCGACATTCTGAAAAGTTAAACGAGAAGCGCGACGCGCTATGAATCTTTAATGCGTGGCGCATTATTAATATTTTATGACATTTGGAGTGAATTTAATTTCGCAAATTTCCAACGAAAGCCAGTACTCTCTCCAAGATGCGCGGATTTGGTGGGTGGATACATTTCAGCATGCTGACGACAATAATAATCCAGTGCGCGCTTTTCCCGAGTTTCCGCGGTCGCAATTTTTCGCGAGCGTCAGCTCGCATTCGTAAAAATGCAAATGTCCTCGCGTCGTGTCTAATTTTGTCAAATTTACATGATCCATGCATGACATGCATATACATTCATCGCATTTGCGACCAAAAGCGAGTGACAGCGGGAGTTTTATTGTGCGTGCAGATGCTGGCTGAAAATTATTTGCAGTGAGTTGCAACTTTGAGAAATTATGAAAACTGGTGGATTTTTTGCCGGAAAATACCATGCAAACTAAGCACTCACCTCCGTATTCATTGTTTTTGGCAGCGTTTTGTTTACACGTGGCACGCGCTCGCGACGAATAAGTCTTTTAAATCGGGATTTGTTTGCGCTCGCAAATTGCAATTTGCATCCGAGCGCGCAAAAGTTGTGCGAATGCGATTCGTGGAATGCAGGAACTTACATTTCCTATTTGCAAGCGCTGAACTGCAGCCAGCTTCTGCTTCGCTTGAGCGATGCGCGCTGAAGAAGATGAATGTTGAATTTTATGACGAGCACTCACCTGTAACAAGAGCGAAAAATGCTGTTAAATTAGGTTATTTATACTTGGGTGATTCACACTTAGTGATTAGGTAATTTAGAAAAAAACTAGGTTAGCACTTGTTTACGTTCTGTTCGCACTTTAATTCGATAAATTTCAATGTTTTGTTTTGGGTAAGTAGCAAGGACACTAAATATTTAATGTTTGGAAACAATTACGTAATATTTTTTAGGCAAACAATCGAGTTATCAAGCGTACAGGAAATACATTTACTTGAATCTTTTTTTTTCAGAGAGAGATTCCGTAAAATGATAAAAATGTGCAAAATTGTTAAATAAGTCACGAGACAAATACGATAAGTTATTTAGGTATTTTCCACATGTGACTTGTAGATTTGTTAGGCTTTTGTCAGATAAGACACGCATTCTTTCGTATTCATCCCAGTGCGCGCGCTCCGAGGCAAGTTTAACCCTCTTTCTTTTGCACATTTCTCCCTCGGGAAAGGCAGCCGACAAATGTGTGCGCTCTGCATATATATGAATGCGTTTTGCGACTTTACAGCCGACGATTTGTTTACGTCACTTGCGCGCACACAGCTACGGCTTTATTTACAACGTGCGCGCGTTTTCCTTGTTGCATTCGCTTTTTTGTGCGATTTTCCGCGCTTATCTGCACCACTGCGTGTATTTATAAACGGCGTTCGAGTAAGCGTTTCGTCGTTTGCTTCTTAGTTTTTGCCGGTGCACTGCCTTTGTCCGCTTTCGACGTACAAAGCAGAAGCGAGCACCTCAGACGCGCAAGAAGCAACAATAGCGGGCGAACACGAATATGCTTGACGATGTGAAAAGAAATTATATGATAATAAACGCGCAATGCTGAATTAGCCAGCTCGTCGTTTGCACTGACGCTTTAAATGCAATTTATCTACGGAAATGTTTGGACTTGTAGCGAACAAATTAATGTGTAAGTGCGCAATGGGAGGAAAGATTATTCAGCAAAAGTTTTGCGTGAATTAATAACACTCGCCTTTTTTACCATTCTTTTCAACTCTTCGTAAAGTTTGATAGCATTTTACGGCCAAAGTTATATTGGAATAACAAAGCTTTTTTGGCAATTGCTACAAAAGTGTCTTACACTTTATACGAAATTTTTTCACAAGCTTTGTCTTATAAAACAAACAAAACAAAAACAAATAAATCCGATGAACTAGAATTATTTTCATCAGCCGAGTTTATTAAGACCGTATTAAAAGTTCTGTAGATTTTAATTAAAAAGTTGGCTCCTATTTTAGTTCAAAAGTCAATTGATTAAAATATTGACCTAACGCTAATAAATTTGAAATCATCGTCAAGAACTTAATGATTTCTCAATTTGATATCCGTTCTAAATTAAATTATTTTCGAGCGTAAAGCTTTAACGCGTGGCAGCAGTAAACAAAGACTCGACTGAATCATAAATACGCGTGCACGATCTTAAAATAAATGCACTATTTTCGATCCATCACTAAAGTGGACCATTAACAGCTGATTCTCGCAAACACGCGTGCGGAAGATTTATTCTCGCTTTTGCTGGTTGTTTTGCTTCTGCTTTAAGTCATTCTTTCAGCGTGTGAACGCGCATTTGCAATTTTAAATTCTCACTTAATCGCAAAACAATTACGCTAGGTCAAGAACACACTCTCGGATATATACAAAGTGTGCGCGGCCGTAAGCATATAAGATAGATGAATGCATATCCCATCGGCACCGTGCCAAACTAATTAGTAAGCAAGTTTCACACTCTTCGCAAATATTAGGCTCGCACGTGCGGCGAAAATAACCAATTAAGCGCATGCTAATTTCGTGATTAAAGTCTGCCGCGTGATGTATTGTTGTAAGTGCAATTTAATCATCGTAGAATTCCATTGTTTTCCTTTAATTAAATGCATTTTCTTCTATAAGAGCAAAGAGTACTACGAATTGGATATTTATTTTATTTCTTATACTCTTTGAATTAAAATAATGTAGAAAATCTAAGCCGTAATTAAACATGAAAGTTGAAAGGAATATTATATTAAATCGAAGACGAGACCGTTAACTCGAGAAGAAGAACATCATCATCATTATGTTGATGTTATTTATCTGTGAAACGCGCAACGAGTTAAACTTGCGCAACGAAATAGTTGATTACCGCGTGAGTGACTCGTAGAACTTGATCAAAAGTTTTCAAACCTTTTCTTGTTAGTTGCACGCAGCGCTTTACTATTATAGGCAACATTAGCGGGGAGAAGCGCCAGAGGTATATACAGTTCCATCGTAGTTGGGAAACCGAAAAAGTTGTTGTTTCATTTTTTATGTTTATTCGTTTCATGCAAGTTGTGTGTCATCTGTGCAAACATATAATTTAACTTTAAATTGCGTGTATTCGAACAATTTTATAACGAGTTGCATGTTTTATGCGATTTTTTTTCGGCTCGATGCAATTGCAGTATGTAATAATAATTTGTGAAATGTAACAACATGTTCTGTTACATACGTCCGTTTATTAACTACGTTTCCCAAACGTCGTTGTAAACAATAATTACAAGTCAATTTTATAGATATAACGATGAAGCGTTAATTAAATTATGCAAACGCAAATAATGAATTCATGATAGCCATAGATAAATTAAATTCGTATTGAAAAATAATTAATAATTCATTAGCTGTCACGTTGTGTCGACGTTGGCTAGGAATATTCTCCATTTCGCATTATTAATATTTATGTTTATATTGTTGTTACCAACACGGGCAGAATTGATTTGCGAATTATTATATAATAAAACACTAAGTGATTGTGCAAATTAAGGGCAATTGATTCTAATAATGAGCAAATATTTTCATAAGAAAATTTCCTATTATTTTCCATGCGGTGAATTCCATGCAATGTAATTAATTTATTGTATTTGTTATCTTAGTTATCAGATCAAGGGAAACTTCCATCATTAGTCATATTCGTTTAAGCCAACACCCGTTAACTAGTTCGTAATTGAAAAGCTAGATTATTTAAGTCAAATGCCAATCTATATTATCGATCAACGTAAAAACTTTCTTTATGATTATGATTATCTATTTATAAATCATAGAATTTTATAGTGACAAGTTCTTTGTTCGTTCGTTTGATAGGCGAATTTTATTCGTAAAGGAAATTCAATTTCTTGCCTATCATTGGAATAACTTTGGCGTTTTACGCACGCTCGAATTTTGTAAGCTCTCTTGTTAGCCATGTTAATAATTAAGTCCATAAATCATTCAAACTTTGGTTAGAAGTTTTCCGGAAATTAATTTTCAACCTTTCTGCGTAGAAAGTTGTTCAGCCATCTCGGGAATTTAAAAAATCCGAAATTCAATTGGAATCACGTGAAACATTTTTAGATTATTTTTAGATCATGCACTTTATTCAAAACATTAGTTCATGTCGTGATTGATAACATCATCACACTCTAAACTCTAAACGTTCAGCTGAATTATTTCAAGTAGCTTGTTGTGATTACACGAATCAGAATCAATCTGAGCGAGCTGGAGCAGAGAATTGAAGCAATTTTCTCATCGCGTATAATGTCATTTCGTGTGCGGTATTCGTATGCAGCTAGAGCAATTCTCTGTCGCAATCTCATTGTAAACACAATTAGAAATCAAGAGTGAACAAACTATGGAGTCCTGCGCGCTAGGCATTCGCGCGCGCGCGCTGCCGCCGGGTCTCATGAATGAGGACACATTGTGATAAGGATGCGACTAATTGAACGTTTCAATCCAATCCGGCGTACGCTGTAGCACTTAACAGAGATGTCGTGCACTGTGCGCTCCATGTACGACAACTCCATGTATAATAAAATAAGGCGCGAGTCCTTGCTTGCGTTCAAGAAGCGCGCTCAGGACGAAGACGGGATGATTCTATTAAAGCGCGCTCAAATAGGACGAAAACAAAGAGCATCCCGCATGCCAGCGCATAATAACGTGATAACAATTTTCAGAGTGATCAAATAATGACCCCTTAAACTCGTATAAATTTCAACATTCACTTTGCACTCAATTTCAAAAATATATTTTGTTTCAGGATTCCACACATTTACTGGAGCAGGAATCAGTTTTTATTGACATGAGTATAATTCGAGTGATTTAAAAAAACAGTTCAAAATGTTCAATTTATCATAGAATTTAGCTAAAATAGCATAAAATATTCAACAAGCAAAAATGCCAAAAAGTCAAAGATCACATGCAAAACATATAAACTCGTAAAGTATATTTTAATATATGTCAGTATGTTAATGAAGGAGCAATTAATGAACCATTAGTACATATTATTACACAAATAATTGACGTAACGTGTGGTCCATCATCATCTTATCGCATTCTCAATTTTGTTATGACACTGAACAACGCACGTGCTCCCCTAGCAACCGCAAATATGACAATTTGTATAAAATATTTGAATGCGATTTCGTCAGATTTTATTTATTATTTGTGTATTGATTATCAATTATCAGAAGTATGCCGTATGAGAGTGCGACCGGCACGCTATTACGCTTGATAATATTTTTCAAATAATTATCTTATCACGCATGAATTATATTCGCTCTCTTCTGTCTCGCGTAACTAACTATTCGATAATGCGTAAACAAAAAAAGATGGTATATACTAGTCGGTTGTTGGTAGCGTGAACGAACACATAGCGCACTCAATATGACAATATACGGACGTAATAGTGATGATCATAATGAGGAGCGGAATGAAGATTAAGCTAGTATCAATCACGTAACGACGGGCCAGCGAGCAGCAGCAGTCGGCGATGATCATTTCTCATTTTTGTTGGTTCGATAACCCCATGCCGATCACCGATCGATTTCGATTTGTGTGTATGGACTTGGTCGCAATCACGCTGCATTATTAATATGCGTATCTATGCCATGAACATGTGCTGCGCGTATCGCCACAATGAAATTGCGCTCAATGCTAGAGCAAACACCTCAATTTATTCACTAATCTACGCCACTTTTCTCTGGGCACTATAAAATAATTTTCCGAATGAGTGCTACAATAATATCGGAAATTTATTCCACAATGGAATTATTTCTCGCATTTTGTATAAATGGATATGAATAACAAATAATATGAGCACAGGGTAAACGTCCTATAAATATTTTTTTGGCGATGTCAACAAGGTTAAAAAATCGCATAAATTTTGCGAATTTGGCGCCAGAGAATTTGTATTTTTAAATTCACTTCATACATTAGTCGGTGTAATTTCAACCGCTTTTATAATTAACGCGAGACTTGAGTGTTCAATTAATTTTCTATTAACATTTTATCAGCACGTAATAACCACTTGAATTTCCGAAAAACTTTAATTCATTGCTTTACAAGTACATAATTGGTTATCATCTCAAATTTTCCTAATTTATGGTTAATGTATTTTTGAAAATAAAAATTCACACGTGGTTTAGTAATCTCAACGATATTTTTTACATTCAAGATTGTATATTGTCGAGTGTATAAAAGTTGTAATCAGATGAGTGCTTCAAATCCACTCCGGAAAGCGAAACAAAGTTTAAAGACTTTGGCGAAAACTTGGTTCTTTCTGAATTTGTCTAAATTTCTCAATATTTAACAAGGCGGAAAACAACTTGAAATGCACGGTAGACAACATCATACATATTCTTCTTCTTCTTCCTTCTTTCATCGAGCCGAGTGAAAGTCAAACAGGTTCAACGTGTTGTTGATTTGTTCAAAAAGTTTGAGTATGATGCGCGATGCATCGTTCACCAATAAGTCAAGTTGTATTCAAGCGTGAACGCGTCAAACAAGTTAGACAAGTAAAAATTTCGTTTGTAAACTAACAACTCGCAAGCAAGTCGTCATTGTCGAAATTGACCAGGCACGTGCATGCACTACATTTCCATTGCAATACACGCGGAGTGCAATAGCTGAAAATTGTTTAGAGCCGCTTACGAAATCCTCTTATCACGTGAATACTTTATTGTTAAGCTAATAATGAGACCGAGTGCTTAATGAGAATTGCTTTTTAGTGCTTTAATGCGAAATCCCATTAAACTTTTTGCAATCAACAAACGATGATTGACTCCGCTACATAAATAGCGTTCATAAACGTATGTCCCCTGAATTTATGAATGCATGTACTCAATTTTAAGATAATATTGAAATTGTTGTGTCTGATCACATGGTAACATGCTAATAATAATTCGCGATATCTTCGGACAAATCGGTCGTAAAATGGCTCGTAAAACTCATTCAGGCATGCTTCTCATATGCTACTCACGTGATTTACAGGACGATAATTGTCAATAATGTGTCATAAACGTGTAAATACATATTTATTCATCGATAACTTTTATTGTAATCAGAGATTTTTTAAAATTGAAAATCAGTATTCGTTTTGCATTGATGACGAATAATTTTTGATTGGGATATTTCAAGGATAATTTCCGGTGGAAATATTATTAGTGAAATACGTTTTATCCCTTGGGTAAATATTTGATTGAACCCTACTCTGACAGAGGCGGCGTATAAAGCTCGAAAATATGAAATGGACGACATGTATAAAAAAAAGCGCAGATCATTGACGTTATAATTCAATTCGAGAGCGAGCGCGCGCCGGCGACCGTAAATCCTGAAACGAATTCGGCACCCTTCCAGCGCATTGGCTTCAATGTGATATCGCAAGCGGTCGGGTGCGAGATTATCAATATTAAAAATATGTCCCGCATCGTAAAGACGGGCCGAAGCCTGAAAGTTGGGCGCGCTGAAAGCACGACAAAATATACGAGATGACAAAGAATGAGCGAGCGCTACACGCTGCTGTGGAAAATGCGCATATTTCACTAAAATCGTGAAGCTGGGCGCGCTGCTTGATTTTGAGCGTTGCAATTTTCACGTTTTGAACGGCCCAGTTAATCATTGCACTTACAGCAGCTAAATCGCAATAAACTGGCCGCGCCGCAAGTTTTAATGAACCATCGTAAATGTGGCTCTTGATTAATATCATGGATTTAATGACTCAATAATCAAATTCTTAATTAACGAACAAAGCGACGCCGCACGAGATTTCTATCATCAAACATTCGCAAACTTTTATTAAAAACACAAACGACTATTATTGCCTCATAACTAGAATCATACTGAAATTGATTGTGCGAATTTTTCTATTTGCCTTATCAGTTTTGCAACAGTAGTTTATTGTCAATCATTTTGCGTCAATGCAATTAAATTTAGCAGGCTAATCTTTCATGAAAAATGAATGTGGTTAACCTATGAGTAATCAGGGAAAATGGATTTTTATACAAATGAAAACTGTATTGGTTTACTTGATTACTTTTTGATTGTTTGCAACGAGCAACAAAAATATTTGCTTTTTCAGCAGTGAAAAAAAATGGGTAGTTTGCTCGCACGCTTCGCGGGCATCGCATGCATTCGAACAAAACAAAACGAAAATATGTGTACAATACACATGCTGTTTCGCTTTCACATTAAACGCCAATCAATAAAATTCTCACATGAAAAGCCCTTCGAGACTGTTGCGGGTTGAAAAAAGGTTACGATTGTGAGTCGCGGCACGCAATTAAGGCCCACCGCTTCCGCATTTGATTTCAAATGTTGAATTTCCTATGCGCATGTTAAATGACAAAACTTTTAAGAATTTATTCGCTGGATTCTATTCGGTCGGTTTTAAGGTAATGCATAAGTAATGAATAGAGAAGATGATAGCGCAACAAGAGGAAGAAGCAAGCAAAACACAACAAAATAAGTGTACTAACCTTAGGCTATCCCAAACAAACAAACAAAACGCTCTGTGGCAGTGGTACTGGTGCTCGTTCCCAGCTGTTGTTCACCTTGCTCGGTGTGAACGCGGAATGCGTGTTGAAATTAAATTTAGAGCGCGCGTGTATATGCGTCTCTCGGACGTTTGGTTTTTCCGACTCGCGGTGCGTGGTTTCGATCGACAAAGTGCGGCGGCACGCTTCAAACTGAGCGAGAATGCGGCAGTAGTGGCCGTTTATATGTATTTCGTCCTGGTTTGACCACGACGGCAACGCAGAGCTTTCGGTTGAGCTTTTTCGCGGCGCGTGTAAATGCACCACCACTCGGTATCTCTCGCAGGAGGCGGAAGTAGTGTGTGCGGTGGAGTTGCCACGACTGTGTGTCACGACCGCCAGCTGACGGCGTGGTTTTATCTGCCACCCGCGCACGCCAATTCCTCGTGACACAACGGCGGCAACAGCGGTGGTGGCGGTGGTGGCGAAACCGACCTGCGCCCCCCTCTTCACTCGATTGCCGCATGATGCCGCCGCGCACATGCGCAACCATTTGTGCAAAAGAACCAAATAAAAACAATACCAGCAAACTCAATGAATGCGCGCTGTTAATATGACAAAACGAGGGGAAGTTTTTCCTCTTCTTATTTCTTCTCATTTCCTGCATCGCGCGCGTATCGCATTCATTAGTAACTTAACCAACACGTCTAAACAAAATTATAATACACGTTAATTTATCCTGCGTTTCTCAAGGGTTTGAAATTGTCTTTGTGCATGTACAAATTTTAATTGGGAACAGCGGTGATTCTCAAGAGAATAAAACTTGGTAAATATGAAAGTCTCCTTGGTCATTAATGCCATTACTGCCGCCAGCCATAGATTATGACGTCTCGTTGAGGAAATTATCCTCAGACAAATTCAAATGATTTCTTTCTTCTTGAATTGAAGACAATTATTATAATTTTCTCTAAAGAGAAATAACGCAGCATTATTATCATGATGAGACGCATGTTTACTCGCTATTTACAATTTAAAATAGGCAGATTACTCACAATGCAATTGTTTTGCAATGCATACAATTTTTATAATCATTTACGCGCATACAATTTATTCGCATGGAAATGTTTTGAGTAATTTAAGCCGCATAACAAAAACACGTCCATTAGTAAAATTTTATAAAAATACCATTCAGTACCTACTTCAGCAATTATACAATTATTTGTTATTAGTTTTTGTGACTTTAACAACTCGTTTATTAAGTGAAGAATTATAAAGGTATTGGAGTACTATCGTGATGATAATTACTATTTAATGTCAGTCATTAAAAACAATATAATATTATAAACATATATAGTAATAATTTCAACAATGGTATTTTAATTTACTATTTGTCGCATTTAGCACTTGTAGGTACATTAAATGCTCGTAATGGTTAGAATGTTTACTTGGCCATAAATTTACTTTAATTTGAAATGGCATAATTGGTATCAAATAAGTATTGTTAACATAGCTTTCAAAATTAATGCAGCTCCACATGGTTTGTTGATGCTAAATTCTAGAGCAATGAACCTAAGGAGCTAAAAATATTAACATTTGTCATAATGAATGATGAAATTCGAGTGCTAATAACAATTAACGCAACAAACCAAAAAATAAAAATAAACATGAAAAAATGTTAAGGCTATAGTTGTTGACCAAGACTTTAGCAACAAATTTATATAGGTAACATGATGCATTACAGAAGTTATTTTAAAAAATTCTCCAGTATGTAAGCCAGACATGAAATTAACAAATTTTTACGCAATTTAATAGTAATTTCAGTATATGACTTATAAATATTTATATTTGCAATTAATATTTGGTTGATTAAAAGCCAGTAAACTCATAAAACGAAAGCAGCCATAACAACAATTTTATTACCGAGAGTCTACTTTTAAAAATCTACATAGTTATCATGGTAAACCATTACTACAAACCACTACAAGTTGAAAAACGTTATCGTGAATTGCGCTTTCAAAAAATGCATAATGCATGGAAAAGTTCCAAAAAGCTTGTTGCACTCCATTATCTGTCACTTTCAATTACTGGAGCAGAGTTGCAATGTAACCACAATGTGACTGGTGCATTAGACGGTATAACACAAGTCGGCATTTGCTAATGAAATTGTAAATAAGCCATTTCGACGATGGTCGCGAAGGAATGAACATAACGTGCGATTATCAGTGTTCAAATAATGGCCTTGCTGTCCAACAACAGCACTGTTATCAGCGATCCTCATTAATCAATCGCATAGCATCCCGATTGTGCGTTATAATTATTATTGTTGTTCGCTGAAAACGTGCCGCACCGCACAACATTTCGATGCGTGCATGTACATTCGATTAATTCAGCTTTGTGTTCATCAGCGACTTGTCAAAATAATTTCGTAATTACAATGTCGCGCTTTATAGCGATCGCTTTTGATTTATTTGCGAACATTGCTAGTACAAGTCAAGCGGAACGAATGCAAAGTCAATCAGAGTCGGCTCGATACGAAAAGTGCACATCATTTTACAGATAATGAATACCCTCGGTTAATTAATCAATTAATTCGCGTCATATTTGCGTACGAAGCGTTATTCTAGTAAACAAATATATTTTTTACTAATTGTAATAGACACAATGTTGAATTAATTGACGCAGTTGAACAAGTTCATCAAAAGCTCTCATTTTTGTTTCGGAGTGGAATAATTTAGAATTTCGCCGGAATGAAACAATATGCGTGTGAGTAATTGAGCCACGCAACAACAAAATAATTATATAAACGAAAACAACATTCAACTTTTAGATGGATGAATCGGATAGTGCCATTTACCTGTTATATCTTTGATGTTATATATAACCAGGCCTAATCATAGAATACATAATGGAGCTACCTATTTCTAAATATGTAAATGTGCACCGCCACAAGTAAATCATATTGACATTGATGTTGTAACTACGCTTGCAATGACGAATAATGCCCCATATAATTGAATAATTGTTCGATGCTAACATTATCAATTGAACAAATTGCTTGCAGCACGAAACCCTGCATTTCTTCTAGTAACGCAACATGTACTATGAGGTTTGTAAATATTAAAAACTCGTTAGACATACGCTATTTCAGGAAGCCAATGTAAACTCAAATGATTCAATTATACAAACCACACAGTTTTATATACTACGAGTATTTTTATATTATGTCATTTAAATTACTTATAAATTACTTGCGATGCAAACAACCTATTTATTAAGGAAAATATCGTGAATGGTATGCAGAATTTTCAGTCATTATTACCGTTTAAAAATGTAAATTAAAATTGGTTGAATGCCGCTCATAATGTATAACGACAACATTATTTACAAGGTCTTTCATTTACTAGCCGTAAACAGGTATTTGTAAGGATAATATTTTTATTATTCAAGTTTGGTATTTCTCTATGCAACCAAAATCGCACGAGAATTATGCTGGGTCAATACAATACAAAGGACACTTTCCTTCTTGGAATAGCATCGAAATAATTAATGATGTTTATCATACGCTCCCCTTATGCAATGGCATGTCCATCAAAATAAATTGAAATCGTTTATTCATGCAAGGACAGACATGTCGCTTGTTTATGTTGCTTCTATTTGAAGTGATATCATTTTTATTTAATAATGAAGAAGGAAAATGACGAAAACTTTTCGATAGCGGTGAAAGGCTCGTCAGCACTTTAGTGATAAATATTTACTATTTTTATGTTGGTTTATTATCCGTAAATGAGGCGAATTGTTTTATTGTTTCAAAACACTTAGTGCTAATAGTACACATCCTTATTTATTTTATGACTTCATTGTTAAGGGCATGTGATTTTGATTGATGAAATTATTGAGGCATCCAACACTTTGATAAACTAATAATACTTTGTTTATTGTATACTACAAAGTATAGACTATAAACTTTGCAAATTAATCCAACACGGATAGTGTTCTTACTCAGGTGGGAAAACTAATTTTATTATCCATAGCATCCAAAGAAATTTTACTGCATCAGAATTTTTCTTTTATTCCCCAGATTGTAATTTAAACTTTAATTAATCAGGAGCAATATAAATTTTATTAGGTAGTTTAAATTTATATTAACTTATTAACTTTCGCATAAAACAGTAAGCATAAAAATTCAATTAACCCATATCAGGAATTTTATGTCCTGCTGATCTTCTTTAAAATTTATTGCCGTATTGCAGTGCGAAATGTATTTTCAATTGAGAATTATATAAGGAATTCGATTCACTTATAGGAGTTAGATATTTTGTCCACAGGGAGCGCTAGTATGATTTTTCACGACATGGCAAAGGATAAATAGTTTTCAAGTATGAAAGTGTCTGAGACGCAAATTAACAATTGATTTTGCAATTACATTAAATAACACCTAACCTTTTAATTTATGAATAGGACATGTTTCTTGTAAATGCGTGTTAATTGACTCTTACGGAAACGTATTTCTAACGAAGATTTTTAATTACTAATTTAAAACTTTAATAGGTTTTTGTTCAATTTAATAATGGCAGATGTGACACTCTTTATCATAGAAAACAGCAATCTTGACTTGATTATTTATTCAATGGATATACATGACAAAATATTAAGTTTTATACGCTATCATAAATATAAATGAAATTGATGTTTATCGATATTTGAACATATTATTGGGGCATTATTTGCTGGTTATCTGCATTGCATCATAGCGGTTCACGTGCTATGACAAAAAACTAAAGTATAAGTATAAAATATTATGTTGTACCACAGATTTGTTAGCATATACATTTGTTCCTAATAATTATCGCGTTTGTGTAGCCTCTCAGTAGTTGTAGCCGCTTTGTGGACTAAACGATCCACTCGGACGTGGTGGCACGTACGCTCGTCCACCGCCAGCACCGCCGCCGCCAAATCCTCCAGCACCACCACCAAATCCACCGCTACCACCGCCGCCTCCGCTACCTCCGCGATACTGGCCATCGTCATTGCCACCGCGCGCTGCTTCCGCCTTGTTCTGTTCGATAGATCTGAGAATGGCATCCGGAATTGGTGGTGGTGTTGGAAGATGTGAGCCAACCGGTCTAAAACCGTTCTCATCAGCGACATACTGAATTGATATTTGTTGGCCGTCCGGTGCAGTATAACTGAATGATCCTTGCGCAGTTACAGCATCTTCGGGACCACTTCCCTAAAGTAGCAGTGTACTTATTTGTTCAGAATAAAATTTAGCTAAAACATACCTTAACTTGACCACGTTCTTGCGCTTGAATACCATTACCAGTCTCATATGCATAATTGTAGTTACCATTGCCGTCATTATCGTTATCGTATCGTAAAATGGGAATATTGGCGCCACCGCCGCCGCCACGTCCTCCACCACCACCAGAGTAACTACCTGCGCCTCCACCTCCGCCGCCACCACCGAATGAAGGACGTGGTGCTCCGCCGAAACCAGGAGCGTTGTAACCGCCAGAACCGCTTGCACCAGCCGGGGGCAGATAGGTATTATCCAGGCGGGCACTTAAAGCCGCCCCCACAAGGGAGAATAACACTAACTGTAATATGAAGCGAATGTTAAAGATTTAACTCAACCGTTGTACCAACAATGTTCAAACTTTGAAGTTTTCCAAGTTTCAAACTTGAGAAAATTACTTACAAATCTCATATTATTTATATAGTTTAGATAATTTAAATTTGCTTTGAGATGCAAGTGAATATTGATGCTTTGGATGCAAATGCATTAGATTTATATAGTGACTCGTCGCATAGTAAAACCGCCCCCACTTTAGCAACGATGTTCCAGTTGTGGATCATCACAAATCGCGAGCACATGACGAAGATGCACAGGTTGAATTGGAAAAGATGCATACGAAGAGGCATAAAGATGATGCCTCTTACTCAGTCCGAAGATGCTGATGATGATGATGATGAGCAGCAGCGGCATTTGCCCTCCCCCCAGGCTGCCCCTCGCGTTCACCTGCATGGAATTCGTTCATGATCCAGATCATTACCGCGCGCGTTTATTGCGAGGCGGCGTATCGCACCCGTCGTGGCGCTGTCACATGTGCATTTTGATTTGATTGATTTTATGCACTTGCTCAATGTGCCCATCAAGGTTGATAGCCATTCAACGTGGTCGCATAAAACCCATAAGTAAAAGGATTCGAAACGAACGCGCGCGCATCATAAACTTTAATGTTCTTGCATTAAATGATAACACTTTTACATTTGCATAAATGTAATAAGCAAACGCTTAATTACGCACGCGCATCAAAAGTACAAGCACTTTGGCTGGTTGATGATGCAATTCGTTTCAATTTGATAAAAATTAGAGCATGCGCCGCCTGTCAAAGGCGTGCAAAGGTGAAGTAAAAGGAACATGATCGATAAATTCGAGAAATTAAAAGGCAATAGGTTAGAATTTCGTCTCCTTAATCGAAAACCTATTTCAATTGACGATGATTTGAACTTTTCACGTTAATTTGTTCTCATGTTTAGCAGGTATCATTACGTCTGCGATTTACCGACAAACTTTAAAACTAATTTCCAGACTTTAATACTCTATAAATATAAATATAAATGAATTACATTCAGGCTGCATTAACATAGTTGTCATTGCATTATGCGGAATAACATTTATTAGTGAAAAAGTGTTAGTTTTTCAACATAGTAAAGCATTGCGTTTCATTTTAATTCCAAGATGATGTGCTGTGTCGCATTGCTAATTATTGCAATTAATGTTTTCACACACAGCGAGCGAGAGGACAGAAGGAACGGAATGGAGCGGTGTGCAAGCTGATATCACGCAAACGCAACTCGAGTGCGAAATGCCAAGAAAGAAAAATGAAATTTATGAATGTCACACTCGGTTATTTTTAATTAACTTGGAAAATGTACTGCTTTTAGAGGTGAGCGCTGCTCGGAAATTATTGCATAACTGCGCTGAACATCACTGAAATTAAATGCTGAATGAAATAAATAATTGATTGCGATTGCACCGCGCACGTCGTCGTGGAAAACTTGTCATCGTTCGTACGTTTATAAATTATGTTAATTGTATATCATCGCATAATGATACGGTTCGTTTAAAGTTTCGCATTGAAATTGTAACTTTTAACCGAGATTCATCGCCATCATCATAACTATGCATTAATAAATGGTGCGCTATGAAGTTAACGCGCTAATAGCCTGTTATGAAGTCTGACGCTTCGTGATTGCCCAATCAACGACGCATCAAACGGCTGAAGAAGCCGCTGCAGCCGTTGCGTGCCATTAACGCAACACGCCGCATCGAACTCAATAAATACTAATTAATATGCGTAGATGATGAAGCTAATTGAAAAATTGCGTGCGCCGTCGCAACATTTTAAATAAGATCAACTCGATTTTTCATCCTAATGCGCCCACTCTATTCGCTCTTGATACTTTTAATGTCACTTTACTTAATCGTCGAGGGTGTGCTTCATAACGCGGTTGGAAAGTTTAAACTTTAAGCGATGATTACTTCACTAAAATATTTCATCGATCAAATCGTTTCGCCAATAAATTCAAATCTAATAACAACAATTACAAAATTACATAGCAGCTCGTCTTTTGCACGCCTCAGATGCATAAAAGTGTTAACAAATAATCACAATTAGACTTTACGAGCGCTTTTATGCCTGACTCATCGTATTTCATAAGGAATGCAAACATAAAGTAGATAAACATTGCACAAATGTGTACATTCAGTTTGGCGAATACATTGTTGCGGATGGTGAGTTGAGTTGCATAATCAAGAGCAAAATAAGAAGTAACAACCCTTATTGAAATTCCAAAGTGTGGAGCACTGGCATTTGTACATGTTGTATATAGGTAATTGAAAGCGAAAAAGTCCCATTCGGTATTGCACAAAACAGAAATTCAACACGAACTTCTCGGACTCATCGCGAGCGTTCGCGTTTTATTTTCGATTACAAATCATTTTTTTGCGATGGCGCAATCATCGAAATACACGAGCAACCTTTCCAAATCGGGTAAATTCTAATACATTTCGTTTAGTCTCGCTGCTTCTTCGGTGATGTTCTTTGCTTCATCTTTTTGTTCTCTTACATAAATACATCTTTCATCTTAAAAAAAAGCAAATAACATGTTACGCATAATGTCGACAACATTTTTAACATTATTTATAATTATTTTAAGCACATCTTTATGTCATGTAAATAATTAATATTTCAATATTCTTGCAAAATACAAGAAGCAAAGGAAGGCATTTTAAATGGATTTCAAGATTATATTGCATGTCTAGATAATTAATTCCTCAGCTTCTTCTTTTACTCGTTTATTTTTCTTCGACAGATTGAAAATTAATCATGTCATCATCGTGGTTCAATTTGCTTTGATTCTTAGCCGTTTAATATTCTTGGTGCGGTATATTGCTTCTGCCTTTTACGTGCATCGAAAGTGTTGTCATACAAATTATATGTTGCCCTAGAGGTCTGAATGAAAAAGTTGAATGCTAACAAGCCCGTAAATTCAAACAAACTACATTTAAATGCCCAAGAATAATGTCTACGCAATTAAATCATTAATTGAACGAATGCGCAACGACCAACAATTTGGCATCCATCATTTACGCGCACTTTAATATCAAAGAAGACGCACAAATATGGTCAGAACTGTTTTGCGCGAAGAAATGCCTGCTCCAGTCCAAGAAATCCGTAGTAATATTCTTAGCAATAAACGTAATAAACGAAAGGTTAATTAGTTGCAGTGCAATTGATGCCCTCAAATAATCGTTGCATTCGCGAAACGCAAACGTTTTCGTGCCGAAATACTTAACATTCACGGATTGGATGATAAATAAATTCGATTCCATTCGAGGCACTAGTGTAAAGTCGATAAAAGTGAGTTTTTAAGGCTAATATGCAATAATATTAAAAGCAAAATCAAAGTAAATATTGCAATAGCAAAATGTATGTTTACTGGTCAGTTCAATGCGAGTAGTAAAATTAATTTATGGAAATCATTGGGTACGGTAATTAAATGATGATGATGGTGATTGCACAAAATATAAATATGAAACAAATTAAACGTATGATTATTAAATAAAAACAAAGCGAAGGAACGCAGAGAACAACAAGCGAAAAATATAAAGATCAAGGTGCCATGCGCCTGCCTGTTAGAGTCTGAAATTGTAACAGAGCATCATTAATATAATTAATTGCCAGACGAAGTTATCTTCTTAGGTGTTTTCTTTGTCGAGACCGCGCCGAACGCAATCGCGTTTGAAAAGCAAAAGCAAGACAACAAACGAAATGAGCGCACGACTATGCCGTTCGACATGTTAATTATGCAACGATGCGCGCCGTATGCTTGGAAAAAAGCGTCAAGAAGATAAAGCGAAAGAAAAACGTAATTAAATGAGTTTTAATTATACCTGCATAGTGCAATTGAATCGGTTTTCCAGCGAATTGAGCGCAAAGCGCTTGAATTGCTCAACTTATTAAATATTCTACGCAGACGTGCATTGCCGCAATATGCATTAGGAACAATCTCAAAAATATTGATAACTGCAAGCAAATTCATTACATTATAATTTCGCATAATTAGCAGGTGTTAACTAATATGAGTAATCGTACTAATGTGAAGTAATTGCGCAATAATATGTTTACAATTTCACGTGGATTTTGTGTGCATTATTTCGTGATGCAAGCGCGTTGTTCGAAAGATATAATTATAATGTTCACAAGCATTTTGCGTGTAATTTATGCTCGCTGCTCACCTCCATCGACGGGATTCTCTGCATATAGATAGTCTTAATTTGGAGTTTGGATCAATCATTTGGAAAAAAATGCAGTTGAAACGATGCATTAGTATTATATAAGCTAGTCAGCCGCTTGTTAGTTTTGCGTGCACAGAGAAACAAGAAATGGAGGAAAAATGCAAATCACGAAAATGCATGAATATGTTCGCAAACTGTGGAAAGTTATCATCTCTCATCGCGTGCATCATTACAAGAGTTGTTTGAAAAGTGGCCATTAATAATCGAGAAAATCGAACGATTGGAAACTAATGATGCCCAATAATAAATAATAGTTTATCAATTTTCATTCCATGTGCGTGAAGCAATCGCTTAAGCATATGAAAATTCCATGCGAACGCATCATACCATAAAGTTTACGACAAAATGCTGAAGGTAAATGGTTAATAAAGTGTTGTTATTATTGAAATAACATGACTTAGATTTGAAACTAATTAACTCGGCAAATGAATGACGAATTCAAGATCATTCAATGAATTCCATGTGTGGACATCCAAAACGTCTTACTTTAATTTAATGGAAAAGAAGTAGCAGTTGGATGAGCACTCCTTTTTGACATTTACATTCGAAACTAGCTCAGATATGAAGAAAACATCAGAGCCAAAAAAGCGTTACGAATTGAATACCGGCAGGATTCATCAATAAATAATTTACGTCTCACTACGGATTGCAAAACTTGCGTGGTGTGAGTGCATCACTGCCCATCTAACCTTGACGCGTTCGAATTCTAATTGAAATTTACTTTTAATTTCATTGAAGGAATTTGCTTCATTTCACTTTTAAAGACTTCTCGCTTTTTCGCTACGCAAGTTTATTATGCTTGGAATTTTTTTATGCGACGTTATTTAATTAGTGAGCAACCTAGCTTTGCAATTGGTAAATGTCACTTATAAGAGCACTTTTTAAGGAAGCACATAAATTACAATTAAATCTCACACATTGAAAATTGTTTGCATAGATGATTTGCAATAACAATGTGAAAATATTATGTTTCGCTATAAATAACATAATATAACATGTGGTAGAGAGCAATTGTATGACCTAATTCTGCCAATAAAATGCAAAAGGCAAATTGCGAATTATTATAAAAACACTTATTATCCAAGCTGTGCGCCACCGAGTGTTATATAAACCGCGCGAACATTTTTGATGAATAGCGAAACATGAAACGAATTTCTATAAATTTTAATTAGTTTTTGGCATTTGAAAGCATTTAGCCAAGCAATCAACAATGAAATAAATCGGGGAATTTGCTGAATCGCGCAATTGTTACATAACGTGAATTGAAGATGCTTTATTACATGTTAAAATTCCGTCAAGCTTCTTCGGCTTCTATGGCATCTCATCTTCGCCATTCATCTAGCCGCTGGTTAAATGAAACATAATCCAAATTGTTATGAGTACTGATAGTTCACATTCTCATCATCACAGCCGAGTTATAAATAAAATTATTATTTTACAGCAAATTCTTCTAAAATTACAATTATTAACGATCATAACGAGTGGACTCGTCTCGCAGATTTATTATTTACATTAAATATTAGTCTCGTGTGTGCTCTTTGGCACCTTTAATACCCACTTTATGGTATTAGCACCTTTGGGTTATTGTTAAAGACCATTATGCTTGATTTTATATCTGATACGAACATTATGGATACCTAATGGCAATATGAAAGTCGTAAAATTTTATTTCGAACTTTAGTGGAACATTAAATACTCCACTATCTGACAACAGTCTCTTGAATTCGAATCCATGGTTTGCAATAAGCCCAGTTCTTTTTAGGAGAAGAGCGCCTCGTCGAAATACAACAATAATATATGACCCGAACGAATTGAGTACAGGTTTACCTCTTAGTATTTCATAATAGTACAGTAATTCGTCTGATGTGTGTACGAATGTAGCGCAATCGTTACGCTGACTTCGTTGGGTGGTGTTCATCTGTAGTGTGAAGATCGTGATGTGCTCACTTTTTGCTAATTTCTTCGCGGGCATATTGCACAAATCGTTTGGGTGCGGTTGTTATTAATATTGTGTTACTGTAACATTCACTGGTTTCATTTTCGCTACTTACTTCAGCCCATTTCATGTATTTGTTTGATTTATCGACTTATTATCGTTACTTTTCCTTTCGGTAATTTTTGCTCGTTAATCTTTACATAAATGTCTAGGCTGCAGACATTTAGAAGTGCGAATTCCTAACTGTAATTACCTGATTTTTTAAACTGTCGGTATTTGTTATGAAAAAACGCAATTTTCTGGATTTGTACATATTTATTTCATATAGTTAATCACATTTCAATTATGTATAATCGTATTTGATAACAGCAATTGTTTAAGGGTCATACTTGACTAGTATTTGTATGCGTTGTTCTGGCGTTGATTGTATTGTTGATGTGGGGCGGCTTCTGCACGGTATTGGCCATCGTCGAAGATGCCACGAGCCTCATCAGCATTGTTCTGTTCCAAACCCTTGATGATCTCTTCTGGGATTGGTGGTGGAGTTGGGATATGAGCACCTTGTGGAATAAAACCATTCTCGTCGGCAGTGTAGCTGATGCTGAATTGTTGGCCGTCAGGAGCAGTGAAGTGGAAACCTCCTTGGGCGGAAGCAGTGTCAGCGTCCTTCAAATATCCCTGTTCTTGGGCGGAAGTACCATCACCAGTTTCATAAGCGTAGTTGTATCCCTGTTCGCCGTTGTTCTCATTCTGGAAACGCACGATTGGAACGTTGTTGTTCGGGTTGGGCGCCTGGTTGTAGTTCTGGTTGTGGTTGTAGTTCCCACGGGCGGCGGGATATTGAGGTGCGCACACGGCAACAGCCACAAAGGCGGCGAGAACGATGAACTGTAGTTGAATAAAACAATTGTTGATAATGTCCCAATATTTTTTTCTGGTTGAATTACTTACTTGTTTCATTTTTGAATTAATACTTGTGCGAGCTCTTGGTTGATCTCTGAAGAGATATGCAAGATGTGTGATGATCATTGAGATGCTTGCATGGTATTTATACGCATGGGTGTTTGCTAAAACAAATTCATACGAAATTCGTGCGGCGGACGGAGGTGGGGACTCGAAAATTTTTTGTAAAGAATGCACTTATTCGTTAGAAACCAACTTTTTGCATCTTTATTTAGTTTCACCAAAATTCACGTTGGCATCTTCGTTTGCGTCATGCTCAACTCGTTCATCTCTTCCTCCGCGTTATATGTGAGATGCGTGCAAGGTCGTATCAAATAAGCAAATTCGGGCCACATTACGATCATAATCTCGCTCATCGATTTCATCTCAATATGGTTCAACGCATACGAGACCTTTACAAAAACCAGCGGTTAGCTGCCGAGCTATTATATTATTTAAGTTCAAACCGCTGCTCAAGGACTGACATTTTTCCAACAAAGAACCGCGCACATTTTAAATGACATCGATATTTTAATCATGAAAGAAAATGCAAGTTAAGTAACTGCCAACGAAAGTGAATTAAATCATGAGCTATTGTGACATGCATCAAACATGATGAATCTTCCTCATTCCATTTGCGTGTGAATCCACGTCAAACACAATTTAATAGCAACGTTTAGATTGCTGCTCTTCGTCTATTTCTTACCGTCAAAAGCTTTTGTGCCCTCTTCACTACTTCTATTTCGACACGCGTAATATAATAATAACATAATTTAAATAATTTCTTAACGAAGTAACATCTCTATAAGAGAATTTATTTTCCAAGCTACACCAACATAAGATTGCTTGTTAAACAAGCACAAGTATGAAAGTAAGTGAATTATTGCAAAGAACATATTGGAATAATATTCTGTAGCAGTAGCAAAAAATTTATTCAAAAACTCAAAAAACGAAATATGCTTTGTGGGAGCGCCTCCAATGGTCTGATTCCGTCCCATAAATGTATTAGCGTACTGTGGAATTGAATTAATTAAATTACATTTATAATATATGTGTAGTTATTGCATAAAATAAGCAGCACAACAATAACTATAACAATGACTCTCGTGAAAGGACTCTACATATTCACTTCATTCAATTCATCCGTTGTATTTGTGTGTTTATTCCATTTCGATTTTATGTTTGAATTATAAGTCAAATTGCAAAATGCGAAAAATAATCACAATCGACAATCCAGGCCGATCATCTTGATACAATTCATAATAATAAAATGAATCAAACTTCAAACTTATTTTGAATATCGAAATCATAAAATATGTCCATCGAACAATTTCTAGAAGTTAAAACGTAACCTTGCCAATTTCCAAAGTTTATGTAACAAGAACAGAGTCAGTGGATTTGTCTATATCTCTGGTAGTCTTGAATATCTTCGATGATTTAACCATCTTGCTAAGCTGATCATTCTCATCAATTTGTTGTGCATATAAGCTTATAGTTTATTGCTTTCTTTCTTTCTTCATCGCTTGAATCGTTCTACTTGCTGCTGCGGCTGGAACTGGTGCGCAGTCAGCAACAACGATGATGATGGCTATGATGATGAAAAGGTCAGAAGCGTTAGTGGCCATCATGCACCGCATTCTCCAGTTGCTTGTTACACATTATATGAACGCTCAAGTATTTTGCAATAACAATGGTCGTAAGGAAGTCATGATTTTCACATTATACGCCAAAGACGCGTGGGCGCATTCGCATTGAAAATCATTTATAAAGTCATTTATCATTTACTGAAATACATCATGAATATGAAAACAATGTGTAGAATATATTTTAAGCATTGAAATATTATTGAAAGTTAATTGTGAAGTCGATTAGTTTTACTAGTTGGTATGTTTGTTGAATAACATGTAATTATTATGAATAGTATAATTGGGAAATTATTATCATTACCTAACAAATCAATAGTTTCAAACTCAAATTGTGCCATCTTCTGTATAAACTGCCAGCGTACTAAGAAGAATTCCTCAACGGTTAAAAGTTGGGTCAGTTATAGTTGAGTACGATTCCGTGAGATGCCGCGTGCTTGCAGTTTCAACTTAAATTTTATACCTCCACGAGTAAATTTTATGATATTTACAGACATTATTATTCATAATTTTTCCTGTTTAAGTCATAAAACAGTAATCCCATCATATTTATTAAACAATAAAATTAAATATGTTATTTGACAAGTAAATAATGTCTCATTTATTTTAAAGACAGAGTTATTGATTTAAGAACATTTGCTTCGTTCGCAAAACGAGATAGGTGCTTCTCCGGTAAAGGAATAAACTACATAGTTGCACAATTTATGAAGCTGATCTTCATATCTTTAGAAATACGTACGTACCCTATGATCATATCGAGAGCGAACGAAATGTTTCGAATGAAAGGAAAATGAAACCATAACAGCAATAAAAAACATATCGTTGCATTGGGCATAAAAAGCTATCATATTCTTAAGAAATATCAAACACAATGCATATGCGTAATAAAAGATATTGCATTACAATACGGAAAAAATATGAAACGCACTCTTGCGTACCCCAGTTATAATACGTGCATTTGAAAGGTAGAAATTATCACACCCCAAAATTATTGGGCAGGTAACCGGATATCGCATGATAATACACTCCAGATAGGCTCAGACTTAAAATGGCGCAAAAGGCATTTAACTTTGCATCACCGTTCGTCGTGTGCGACACAAAGGAAAAACGAATCAAAGTAGTGGTAGTAATAAATTGAAAATTAAATTCAGAATAGTGAAAACGTTTGAGCCACGATTTACACACGATTTTACGAGCGAAATTAACATCATAAAACTTGTACGAACATTGTGTTTGCACAAGCAATCGTTTGATGCTTGTGACCATTTTGCTCTTGTTTTTGTTTTAACGTTACACGAATTACAACTTTATCAATGTGTATTATCTCTGTAATTGCAGCTTAATGAATAGCATTTTATTTATCTGCCAAACGCATCAAAATAGCTTTACAAGCATTCGTGTTCTAAATTTTATTACTTCTACATGAATTTATTACAAACAGTGCGCACATGAACAATGGAATATAATAAGGTAATTACCTACTTTACTCGCTTTATACGAGTAAAATCTAACAAGATATAAATGAAAATGAAACATAAAAATAGAATTCACAGTTAAACAAAAGCAAAGTGAAATCTGTCGCACTTTTAGATATCTACTTAGATAAATAACAGTTGAATCTTCAACATATGAGTTGTGTATATTCAATTTGAAGAACGTGTATAAAGGGCACAAAATATACAAACTCTGATGCGTCTAAATTTTAGTTTGGCTTTGTTGGGCATTGTCGATTTGATTGTGATTGTTGTTATTGCTGTCAGAGCCGTCATCAAGTTGCGCTTGGGCTTTATGCGTCGAAGAAGCGAATCTGAAATGAAAATTCTGACGTGTTTGTGTACACAACGAAGGACATTACCGTGGCAATTGTGTGTTGTCCGAGAGGGTGACAATTGATCTCGCATTTTGAATGCGCGCATAGACGCTGTATGTGCGGTGTGTTGAAATACGTATTGAATCGGGGGATGCACACTAGCTAAAGAAAGCATATGGCACATTTCACATTTCGAAATGCATGCAGTATAACGGAACGACTCTCATCATCGCACCACCAATGATCAGCTGAATGAATGAACGAATGAATGAATGCATCAAATGCCTCGGTGAATGTGCCTCACGCCAATGTAACTCAACTGGCAACTCAACTCATACAAAAAAATAGGCGAGGAGGGCGCAAAATAAGGATTGCACCCCTGGATGCATTCAGCATCTTTCGGCGTGTCTGTCATTCTTTGCGTTTGTCGCAAATGTTGAAAAAGTGATGTTACCAACAACCGGAAATTAGGTACAAATTGATTTAAAGAAGTACTTCACTTATTTTGTCCTTGAATATATATAGGTATTCCCACTTAGCTATATCTCGACTTATTAAATTTGAAAGTAGAAATTAAGCTGTAACAATGACAGAAGACTCATCATCACCTTGGTAACAATTAAATAAAATACACTCCCAACAATAAACACGCTCGGTGCTGCGCGAGAAACTTGCACAAAACAAGCAAAACCAAGAAGAAACAATGGCAGGCATCCCCTTTCAGCCTACGCTTTATTGTTGCAGGACAACCATTATCGCAGACACGTCGTCCTGGCCGTCGGGCCGCGTCGCACCCATTGGCGCCGGCCGCCGCCAGCTGGAAGAGGCTGATAAGCGCTGGAAGCAAGTCGATAGCAAGCGTTGCCGGCGCGTCCGCGTTGGATCGTTACCAGCGCCAGCAGACAGCTGAGTCTTCAGCGCGGCGTCGAAACTCGTCCCACAAAGTCGTTATGTCGGCCAATCGCAAGCGGATGTGCGTCGCCATCTTGGCTCAGGACGAGGCTCAGGCACGTTGCACGTGCAGGCAAAGGAGAGGCGGGCGCGAGCGCACACGGCAAGGAGAGAGAGACTTTGCCGTGCGTTTGTTGGCGTGGTGCTGCCCAAAGTGCTGCGAGCAAGAGTAGCGCGGCCAACGCGAACTGTCCAGCTTTCTGGTAGTTGGTTGCCCAACAGCACGCAGCAGCACACGCATAATAATATTCGAGCCTGTACGCGTACAGAAGAGCGCGCGCTGATTTTGGTAAGAAGTTACGAGAATATCGAGCGCCGCCGACGTCGGGCACGCACAACGCGCGCTCACGTGCTTCACCGCCGTCGATTGTCACCATCGATCACCAATAGACGATCTGCATACAAAGATCTAGTGAATCAATCAACTCTTTACTTGTGCAACGCGTGCAATCTAATTAGACCACGAACAGTGATAATAAACAATCATTAGACGAATGTGCTTCCTACTGTCACCTGCAACGCTCAAAGAAGGACATTGCCGTCGCTGCACGAGTAACAGCAACAAACAACAACAAACAACAACAACAACATTAGAGGCGACTTAGAAGTGCAACAACTTCATCAAGTGAAAAAACAAACTGGTGAGTGTCCACTCTATGTTAATTATTAATTAGGCGCATTTATAATGGTTAATTATTTGACAGTTATGTAGCACATTTCGCATGTGCATCGAATTGATTGCAAAATGGAAAATTATACATACGCGAACGTACATGTTAATTAATAAGAGCGGATCGGTTCGTTATCACAGCGTTCAATCTTGCGTCCCGCGAATGCGCTGATTATTCATTCGCTCATTCTCGGCTAATTAGCAAGCGTGAAACTAACGTACAACGCGATGGCGAAAAAACCTAGAGTGCTCTTCGATCAGTGCACAAATGAATAGGGAAAAAGCAATAAAAACCACGACGATTTGCTGCTGGAAAACAATTCATGGCGTGCGCGCTCAAGTGATGCAGAATATAATGCGAAATCAATTATCAAATCCAATCTAATTAGACGAGCGCGCATAACCAACAAACAATGAAAGCACAACGAATGTAAATAGGATGCAAATTGATTGATGCTCTTGCGATTCACTTATTATGACTGCAAATAACTGTTTCGATCGAACAACAATTACAAAACAATGAAAATTATTGACGGTATGAAGTTGAATACACCCAAACATTAAATCCTGTTTGGTGATATCTGAAATCAGTTCTTGAGTTGGATTGAATAAGTTTTAAAGTTTTAAACGAGAAACTGATCAGTGAGCTACTGTTTTCACGCCTTTAAGTTAACCTCGTTCAATTTGAATAGCTCATTATCAACTTTCAAAGTGATTGCGTGCTGCTCGCAGCAAATCACTGCAAGTATCTCTGTGTTTAGCACTCGATAATCCCTTCAACTGCCTGCCGTGAAACAATGACTTCATTTACGAATACGCATAAGTAATAATGTTTCTCCAAGTAAATAATTTAGCATGAAAAATGCATTAAGTTGCATTAACTCTCACACCAAAGAGCGACGCGTGACTCTCTCGATCTTAAGCCAGGCAGCTCAGTCATCTAACTGTACTTATCTGTCATCTGTGTTTCAATATGCATTCGAAATTCGATTCGATTAGCATACGGTTGAAAACTGATTTAGCTTATCATTGCCATTACAAATATTATTATCATTGTTGTTAGCGTATTCAATGCATATTTTTTAAGCCGTTCCTCTGATTATCAGCGTGCATCGCGACGCGCACGCAACGCTACTGCTGCCGCAGGATACGCAGGATTTGAGCATCTGATAGGCGGAACGCGTGTACAGATTCCTGTTCGTTTGGCGTTGTGTTGTGTTAACTCGTTTTAAATAAACAATAATATTAAACAATAACACACGTTTGCGATAGTGGATCCGAAAGAAAGAAGTTAGCTTGGTAGATATTCTAATCGTAAAACAAATGCGTTGATATTTTATGCGCTCTTTCGGTTTAAACCTCCGTTTGGCACGCAAACTTTTAATTAGATGTCATTCTAATCTGTATTTTCATTTTCCTGCTTTATGGTAATTGCAAAAGTCGTTTACGGAAAATTCATATATTGCTTTTTGTTTTGCTTTTCGAAGCATATCCATAAATGGAAAAACAGGCGTATGGAAATGAAATCAAAATAAAAAGGAATAAGGTGGTATATAAATCACGGATCAAGAAGGAAAATGATTGAATATGAAAAGCAGGCCGTATTTCATTCGCGGCCGTAATAAACGAATTGCGTAATCGAATCGATTCGGAGTGCATAACGCACTACTCAACTCGTCGCATGTGCTGAAGACTTAAGAGGAGAGCACACTCGGAGGACGCGCGTGTGTCATTATAAATCAACATCAATAAATACGTAAATGTTTTATGGAGTTTCACCTCAGCTTGTTGCTGTGTTCAATTGCATCGTTCGCGTCTTGTTGTTAAATAAAGTGCATTCAGCCGTACGCTATAAATCGACGCACAAGAAGAATAATATTCTGCTATAAACTTTACGATCAGTGATACGAACCAATGATCCGACTATTTTACAACCGAAATTACAACAAATTAAATGATTTTATTAGCGGTTATGCTTAAGACATTAGCGTAAATGCTTCATGAATGCTCACATTTACTTGATTGCTTGTTTTAATAGTTTGCGCGTAAAGTTCAATTGTGGGTTAAGTCAAACCTGCGCTCAATCATTATTAATGATATTTTGCAAAGTAAGACTTCCGAGTAGCAACGAATTTTAGGGAGGATGCACAAGAAGGTTCAATTTGAATGAAATTGATTTCTAGTTGAGATATTGTCTCAGTTGTTATGGTTAGTCTTTTTTTGCTCGCGCCTCTTGCATTTTTGAATCGGATGATGAATTTCCACATCGCAGAAGTGGAGAGATATTGAGACATTGAGACATTGTGGGACATTATCGCGTGCGTCCATCAATGAATGCCCATCGAATGCGTTGATCAGGAGCCGTGCCCATATCTGTAAAATGCGTATTATAATTCGGTTCGATTGCATTGTCCACCAACAGACGACGACGAAGAAGTTGAGGTTTGTCGTCGTTGTACCATACATTGACGATGCGTATCTTCATTCCCGCTTCGCGCCCCAATCTTTCGCGTTTTCTGCTTGTCATTCCCTGTCTCATGTCGTTCGGGCACACTCGTGGATCCTACTCACTGCATGTAAATAACGAATTATGAGCTTCAATACAGGATGTGATGGAAAAATTCGAATGCAAATTGGCGCAAAAAATCGCAATCTTCTCATTTGTAATCGGTACTTAATTTTATAGATTTTGATTTACACCGGAGGCTTACATATAAAAATATAGTTAGTGAACTTGTTAAGCAATGCGGGTCAATTGATTGAAAAATTGTCAGCTTAATTAACGTGAAAATGATGCGCGCAACTGCAATGAGAACGTGACATTCCTTGTGCTTCTTGTACGTTTTTCTTCCGTTCTTTTGTACGCGCATGCATTACGCATGCATGCCGCGTATGCGCTATTAAATCATCTTCAATTATCATCAAACGAGTCGGTTCGTTAATTGCCTCTTTGCACGTCATTCGCATGTTGAAACGACACGTTTTTCGTCCGTTTAATTACCATCCCTCATTAGAATTGCGACGTGCAAAAAATCGCCGAATGCATAATGCAAATGCAGCATACAATTCGTTCGAATGACATCTTGATCATTATCGCATCTTTATTATGATTGCCAACTGTAGATTTTATTAGCAAGTAATTTGCTTTCATATTTTACTTGCGCGTGTATGTATTTCATTTTGCGCACAAAATGCCAAATGGTAAAAGCTTTTAATGCACTTTTTTCGTTTGTCGCACTTTTGTATTCTTCGCGCACGAATGCAGAATCGTGGTCCACGGCAGTTAATGAATTTGTGCAGCTTTAGTCCACGTTGACGGATGGACGCAGCGAACGAGAGTGTAGTAGCAAATGAGTGACAAGCGCACTGTTGATTGTGCTCACAACTCAATACACCTTTTGGTACACGAACGAAGCGCGTCCGCAAGCGCGCGCAATGCAAGAGAAGTGAAAAGGGCAAACGGAAGAATAGCGCGCTTGTTAGCGTAATGTGGTAGTAATGGGACGTGTCAGCATTTCTTCATTTCTTCATTTAATGTGATTAATGGTTACGTTTCAATTTGTTTACGCGCGCGTATTTATTAAATTGTCATTTTTCTGATCGATGCATTCGCAGTGTGTAATTAGGTGTTTGTGTAATTAAAATCAGCAAGCATTACGCGGCATTTACGCTAATTTGGTATTGTATATAGCAATAATTGCATTTTACATATCTGATCATTTTCAAGATCTTTACGGGATAAATTAACGATGAAAAATCATGTACGCGAAGAAGTAGCGAGCGCCCAAGCGAAATGCCAACAGCAGCGCACACACCACGCTCACTCATTATGAAGTAAATACATTCGTATTTATCCGAGGATGGCGGTTTAAGTGGAATAAAAATGCGTTGGGCGCGCTCCGGCTGAATTGTGTGTGAACGTATGATTTATGTCTATTGTGCCATAATATTCTACTTGTGAACGCATAATCAGCGCATCGACGATGAAAAATGCAGCTTGCTCAATGCCTCCAACAACAACACACACGTGCTTTTTTACCTTCGTTGCTTGCGCATTAAGAAGAAGAAGCAAGCAGGCAGCGGGCAGATGAGGAATGCGCTTTTTGGTACTTACTTGAGAAATTTTTGATTGTACATACTACATTCGCATCAATTAATTTATCAACGCATTAACGTTACGCGTACAGCCGTATAAATTATTTCCGTGCGCTCGCAAGTTATTGGATCATAAATTACGTGCGCAAATAGACGGCATGACAAATCAATTTGCTGCTTCGACATGCCGAATGTGCAAATACAGATGTTTGATCAATTGAAAGCGATAGGAGACCAGTGGCCGTATTTGTTTTGCCACAAATTCGTTCGGTCCCGCAAACGGGAGATGATGATACACAACGCATTCAATCGTGCGATACACGCATATGCACGAATGCAAGAAAGAATTGAATGCCACCGCCAAGAGTGTAGAAAACAAGAAGGCCCCCTTTTTCCAGCATTCAAACGTATCGTCAATTACAATAAATTCGACAAGCATTCTTTGCATCAATGCTGTTTACCTTACGTGTTTGTGTAAACATTTCGTACGGTTCGGACAAATTTTCTGTTGCATTGTCATTATTGTTGCCCAAGTGCATTTTGCGTCATGTTCGGTGGTTGAGGTGATGCTGAAAAATGATATGAAATGTAAGGGGAGTAGAGCTATTAGTTGAGACGTTTAAAATTTCGATTTTTATCTGTTTCTAGGAAGTTTCAAAAAAACAATTTCAAGGAAGTTATTAAAACATATTTGTTTTGCATAACGATACAAGACGTAAATCTTGTAATTATCAGGTTAATATTTGGTTTATTTAATTTTTCTGTTAAGAATTTATTAGGAAATAGTATGATATAAATATTGTTGGCAATTTGCTTACTCAAATTACAGAAAGTAAAATGAAACCCTTATCAAAAAAGGCAGGTAGAAAATCTTTCCGAAATTTGAAGAACAGTAGCCGTGTAACGCACACAATTTTCAGGTGTTTACGTCAAAAGCTTTACACGCTTTTTGAAAACATTCCGATTAACCACTGCTGCGGACGTTTTCTTCATCGCCTACTTCTCCTTTGCGCGTTCCGACGTTTCTGATTTTTGAATCAGTTAGTTTGCGGTTCGCTTCTTCGGCGCTCGTCCTTTTCTATTCCTCGGCATCGAGTTAAAAGGCACCGATGCTCATCATCACCAGCCATCGGAGTGGCGATCATGATGGTGATGACCAACAAAGTGGAAAGAAACGTTTCACGGCGCGCTCACTTCTTTTGCCATCTCGTGCCAGAAATCATCGTTGGTCTTCTGCAAGGCGCACAATTAGCATAAAAGTTTAATCAATTTTCGGCGTTTTTCGCCGCTTTACAAGGAGACTTCCGCGCCGCGGCGGCCGACCGTGTGACAATAATTAATTTATCCAATAAATCCATATTTCGTGCGCGGAAATAATTCACATATTTTATACCTGCTCCTGCGGCCGTTGCAGCAGCGGTAGCAAAAGATGAAGAGCAACTATTAGAGCGGAGCAAAAACAAACATCTTTATCAATAGTCGAGGAATGCTTTCGGCGATAAGTCGACGAGACTATTAGTACGCGAGCTTGTCGAGTGTGTGTAATTTTAATTGATGTCTGCTCGCGGCCCGCAGATGCTGAAGCGAAGTGAGTGGTGCGGTGCGGCATGGCATGAAGTAGCACTTCTTCTTCGTTCTCATCTTCCTTCGGTGCTGGACGTTCAGTGCGCGCATCGAATTGGAAGCGAAACGCGGGAGCGCGAGTAGAATAATTGCGGCGTCAGATCAAAAACGCTCCTCCACGGCTGGCGACATAAATTATTAATTTATGAGGAATCCTTATCGGTCAAAACCTTGCTCAAGCGCTGACTCCTTTCGCTGACTTCTTTGACAACGAAACGAAACGCAACGGCGACTTTGAATTTTTAGGCGCTCGTGAATACCAAATGACAAAGATGAAATAACTCAAAATTCCTCCTCATTCTCCTTCAACCATTGCGACACATTCAATGCGACCGGTTTATTGCTCACACGCACTTTTTGTTCATCGCCCGCGAAATGCAATAATTCAATTTTTATTCACCATACACCTCCGTGTATGTCGATTGAAAAAAATGTTCTTCGTTGAAAGTGTCAAAAAGTCCCAGCTTATTTTGTTTTCCAAAGTGATATTTTCATTTCATTCAGGGGACACGCGCGTTGTCACGTGGCAGGCTAATGAACATTTCCCACATTCTTGACATTTAATGCGCGTTCCTGCATTGCAGTAGCGCAACCCCGTCGACATCTTTATCGATGTGTTGCTGCCACGTGCACTGGTTGCGCAACAAGCGTTGTTTTCACAGTGTTTTACCGAACACAGCAGAAGGCTATTATTTCAAATGAGGGACCGAGAACGCGCGCGCGCGCGCACGCTTCGCTTAAGCGCACAACGGGCGGTCGCTATCTCGTTGGTAAACGGCCAGATGCGTTGCACTTTCGCCTGCTGTGCGCCTTCAAACTTGAAAAATCAATCAAAACTACTGAATCTAGACCATGCAAGACGAGATTTAATGAGTTTTATTGTCGTTAATGACTCAAGCCAACAATTCCAAAGACATTTAGCATAAAAGTGCAAAGGCAGAGGAAACTTTTACTCAGTTGGTGAAGAGTTAAAAAAGATGAAGTTAATTAAGTTGCCCATTATTACTAAAAGTTGGCTGCGGGTACGCACAGGTGAAATATGAGAAAATTTATATCGCCCAGGTGTGTCCTTTGCGGCTATTATACTAAGCGAGGGAGCGCACACGTAATAAAACCGAAACAACATCACAAACAAATACAACAACGAATCACAAAAAAGAACTGCGACGCGCGAGGAATGCGCACACCGCGCGCACTCACAAAGGTGTTGAATCAGTTTAGATCGTCGACGTGCTTTTATTATTACTTATACGAGTATATTTCTTCTTCGCGCGAAGAGTGCTTAAGTTGTGTTGGACTACCACATGTTTACATGTGCCGCCGCGGAGCGCGTTTGTCGCGCCGATGCGTACTTACCACCCTCAGCGAAGAAGCGCGCGCGCACGCTCGCGTTTACCAACAATGATGCCACGTTTTGAATTTATTGCCCGCGCGCTCATTTTTACACATTTTTATTTAACAACTACTACGATCACTTCTTGGAAATTTAATTTTTGCGCCAATAAAGACTACGAATTGGCAGTCGAGCGGAGATCGCATCACACGTGATATTATAAAAGAAACGTATTCGTAATAATGTATTTCTTCGTTTGCGGTTCGACGAAAAACGCCAGCGAATTTTTGATTTACGCGTTTTCCGAAAATTTCAACTACTGCCGCCCAACTTTTATAGCGCGCACTGCATTAAAATACTTATTTTAATACGCTGCGCGCACGAAACTTAATTACTCAATTTACTCAAAGCAAGCGCGATGGAGAAAACATGCTTTGTAGAGTAAAAAATAAACTCGCATCATAATTATGCGAACAAAGACAATGTATTCAAAGTTTAAGACGTGCTTAAAGTGACTTAAGTATATTTGTGCAATTTGTTATCTTGAGTTTAATGCGAATGCAATTTACGCGCGCCGAGTATTTTCGTGCATATGCATGCATTAAGTTTGACAGTTAATTTAAATTAATTGAATTAAGCGAAATGCGAAAATGCAAATCGCGCAAGGAAATGAGTTTCCGCTTGTTCGCGTTCTTTCATCGCTCGCAAAAATTTCTCGCTCGCTGCCAATTGATTTTAATGAATTTTAAAAGGCAAATAATGAACGGAGTCGACGCAATTGCTTGCATAAAGGAATGCTGCCAGTTCGGCGCATGTAAAAAACGAACGGTAACAGACATTGCGTCAATGCGAGAACACGTTTATTATATTTATATAAATGATAAAATTAAATGCATAAAACATTATGTATGATGTGTTGCGCTGATAGGAAGGGCAACGGAACGGAAATCGGTCTTCACAGTCTCCCAACTTTAGTTGCGTGCTAGCGCCGCACAAATAACGCAAAAATGCATATTTATTAATAAACAAATATGTTATTCTTACTTAGTAGTTGCCAAGATTTCCATCTCGGGGGAGCTTAGGATTTTCATGCGCGGTGCGTGAACGTTGATAGCTTTATTTCAAGGCGTCTCAATTGCTTCTTAAGTATTGTTTGATTGTTGCCTCATGCAGAAAATAAAGCAATAACATTCATCAAGACAAATAACGATGTGACTTGAGTGGTATTATGAGGTGTGATAATATTTGCATTGGCATCGCTCGGATTTCCGCGTTATTGAGCAACAGAACGCACGAATATTCGAAAGAAAGTTCTCTTTTCCAAATTTCTATTTCTAATGGCACGATATTGTGAAACACGCGCGCTAATGCAGGACTAACATCGAGAGAACACATTTGGGTGACAACACGCAGGAACACTGAGAGGCTGATCGGTAGTCGAGCAGCGAAACATATTTCATTTTATCTATAAAGGTTAATTGCTTTTCGAGATTGCGCGCCGGTGTTCGCAGTGCTGCCATCCGGATGATGATGATTTTTATAGTGAAAAATATTTCGATAGGAGCACGGACATAAAAATGCCATCAAAATGAAATTGGTTTGTGCTGGGTGCTGCGTGCGGCCCTCGTGGTGCGCAGAAGACGAAGTCCGTCGGAAGACGGACTCTTCTTCGCCGTGGTCGGCTGTGCGACGGCACAGAGTGACAAAAAGAAGCAAAAAACGCAAGGCATTCATTTGCTTAAGTAGAGAAGGGACTTAAAGCCCAAGCAGTCAGCTGAGCCGCGCATCTCGCTTCAAACGCCTGCGTTATCCTTACGAGAGCAAGCGGGACGCACGAACCGCGCAGACATTATTTATTCCCATTTTTGGATTTTCAGCTCGTAGAAGCCGACTACTGGTTTTTGATATAAAAAACGTCGTTACGTCGAGTTTAATTTGAAAATACGGTTTATAAAATAATTCATAATTTAATTTGATTCACCGAGCGCTCCTCGAGCGCTCTCCTCTCTTGCTTCTTCGTTTGCATCCCTCGTCCTTTTCTGGCAAACGCAATCGCGTGGGCTTAATTGAGATATATCGTACGTTGCGCTAGACGAAGACAACCCGTAAACAACTATTAAACATTACTAAATATTCTCGCATGGAAATTCCATGCTGCATTTCATATTTTCGGCTTCCTTTTCGTTTGGTATTTGAAAAAGCATATTTCCATACATTGGAAGCATGATAAACGCGCATCTATGCGTCGCGTCGCGTCGTCGTTCACAGGTGTGAGTCTTCGGCGGCGGAAGAAAAAAACGTCCATCAGTTGTATTCAAACGCAGAAGGAGAAGAAGAAGAAGAAGTTGCTGGACAACGACAATAAAATGTCTTTTCTTCTTGTTTGCGCTGCTCGAAAACTCGCGTTTGCCGCTTGTCCTTTTTCTCTCCGGCTCTTTGATTTTCGGTTGTCGGTGAATAATTTAACGCATTTTTAATTTGATGACTTGGAATTTGGTCGTTTTACACCTCTCCGGAAACCACAGGCACCATTCACATCTGTGCCAGATTCATATAAATTTCCTCCCTGCTCGCTCGTATCTCTAAGAAGATCTCCGCAGAGATGTGAAGATTTTTACGAGCAGGCTGCGCAAGGACGTGTCACCCTATTTGTTGTAATTGTTACGAGCTGCGGCTAGTAATCGTTTGGTTGGGACCACCGTGAGGACTTCTTTTTCGTCATCGTCCTCGTCTTCTTCTTCATTTCTTCCAGGCGTGTGAAAGCAGTCCATAAAAATGTAAATGTTACTTTTATTACTAATTAAATTTATTGACTCTGAATTACTTCATTTCTCCAAATGACGATGCGTTTTCGAACGTTTGGTTTGCGTTCGTTTCGTGGGGCATCCATTGCCGACGGAACTGGTGTAAGCAATTTTTTAATATGCTCTTATCGCGCGATGCGTTTGTTCCGGCCACCTTGCCGAACATATTCCAGTCCAGTCTCAGCGCGCTCGCGAAGTGTGCTCAATCGTTTTGTGGTTAGTTTCGTTTAGCAAGTGTGTTTAGTGTGGCAAAAATTATCAATAAATTCTAATTAGTGCTGGCAGTTCGCATCAAGCATTATTGGATTGCTCTTTAATTGATTCTCATCAGAAAGGAAAGTGGATTTATCGACGGATAGGATTATATTATAATGGTATCGTTTACATAACACCACCAACTATGGCGACTTAGATGGACAATGTTTATTTACCATTGATTTGATAATCGCATTTCTAATTTCATTAGTGTAAAACAAACACGCGTTGCACAAGGTAAGAAACAGAGGAATAAAATGGTTGAAATAGGTGTATTTATCGGGTATTGGTTATGATTCATCATAGTCAGGTGGATCACATCCAGATACTTTACTGTTAAAAACTCTTAAGTCTTTTACTATAAAAGAACAGAACGAACACACGATAAATTGCGGAGTTGATACGAAAAAACCGGCAGCGACGGCATCTTCGCCAAATGAACGCATTTGTGCTCATTTGCATAATTTTGTCACATATTAATGAACGTCTTTTCATCGGATGCGCATCCGATGGCCAGCCCAATCGAGTATCGCCCGTGTGCGTACACATCTTTGTCATTTCGTTGTCTGTTTGGCGGCAGAAGAAGCGAGACATGCGTTAATACCGTTTCGTCTACTTTATTAAAGCAAAGAGCAAGCAACGGCCGCAGAACATTTAAGTGTGAAAGTGTCAATGCACTTACAATTTTCCAATTTTACTCCACTCTTCACGACGCAAGCACCGCAGAGAAGGAGCATATTATCCGAAATGCTAAGTAAGGGCTTTTTAATGGTTTCCCGAAAAGTGCGTTCACAAAATTCTCTTGCCCAAAACGCTTTTGTATCGCTTGATTCTTTGCACACCGATCGAGGAGTGATTATTAGCAACAAAGTGTGGATGCATTCAAGAAGAAGATAGCGCGGTTTGCCTGCTGCTGGCTTTAAGCTCGAACGGATACAGATTACTTCAGCTTGACTTGCCTTTATCGTTATTCTATTAGGGCTGAAACACGATTTTTGAGGGGTTAAGCTGCGTACGTACAGAATACCACGACGAAGTAAAGCTGCATTACTGCTTCTTTTAACGAAATGCTTATAAACTTTAAACGTTTGTTGAAATCTTAACTTGACTGATAGAAGAGATAACCATGATACTATTGTAATAAACGATTAGAGTGAAATATGTTAATTACGATCAATGCGGAATTTTCAGTAATTAAGCAATCACAACATTTAATGCAATTAAAATTTCAGCTGCGGGCAATCGCGTGTAATTTGTCCGAGAGATTTGTAAGTGTCAGAAGAACCGGCTTCTTAATTACCCGGTCCTGATTTTTATCTAACGTAGAGGTACACATCGAATTAATTCATTAATTATATTATAGCAGGCGTCAATTAACTAATTACATGGTCCATTTACATGTTAGTGCCCTTTATTTACATTGCATTTATTGCAACATTAACAGCGCAAACTCACAATAAACAAGAATCAAATGACTGACAGTGACAATCGTAAATGCAATAAATATGTTGATGAGATGAAGAAGCAGGAGGAGAGAAGGCGTAGATGAAGACGAAGAAAAAGTCGAAGACCCAAACATCAACAAAGTGTACGTTGGTTGTATTGAAGGTAGGATTCAATGAATTGAAACCGAATTGACGCATATAATGCGTAAGGTTATATAATTAGCATTTTGAGCGCTAACGAGTGGGCGTTCGTTGATGCTAAATCGCTTTTTATGCGCGCTGAATAACGACGTTCATGATTTACGACAAGTCTTAAAATGCTCAGCACTTGCTTGCTTTCTTGCTTGCTTGCTTGCTTGCTTGCAGTTGGTCAACAAAGAGTCGCGCATTGGGTCATTGTGTTGATGGACGCATAGCCCAATTTCCAAATTCGCCGCCTTATCAGCCGCCGCCGGTGAGTGACGTTATCGTTCGAAATGTTTGAGCAAATTGCTTGATCAATGCAGCGCATACGAATCGATTTGATATCTTTGTCACGACGTTGACCTTTTCGGTGCGTCACCGTCGAGCTCATTAATGAGCCAATCACTCAACTTGTCTTCTTCTTCGCACTCGCGCCGCAATTTCATCAGCTACCGCGTGCGCCTGCCGCAAGAATTTTTCGTGGGTCTGTGAATTGAAAAGTTGTGCTCTTAATCAATAACAACGCTTGATTGAATTGGATCAGTGAACTCTTTGTTATCATCAATTGCTAAAAAAAACGTTATACCTGAACTTTTATAATAGTGGAATTTTTAGACATTTCGAAAAAATGAATTCAATTCACCTGTACTCACAAATTTGAAATCTTTATGATGGAAGAACGCAGCGAACGTTTCATATCATATAAAGAAGTCCATTTAGGGGAGGTTTTGATACACATTTCATGATACAAATTTCGGGTGTCAGCCATTTCCGCCTTTTAAGATGCATGAAAGGGCGACCTTCTCATCATTGTCACTTTTCACCTTTTTTTTCGTTTTCTATGCCTTCTTCTCGTACGTGCGTTGAGGTGTTTTATTATAGCGACGCATAAGCTTATCAAGCAAAACTGATATTTCCTTTTATTAATCCGACTTGATGGTTTGATCAAACTAACCAGGAATGGGCGCTAAAATTAACCTTTATTATTTTCATTTCTTTGTTAAATTAAAAATTATTTCGATTGGCGCATGCCTCGGTTAACTGCATATTCTATTTTTCTTTTAAGAAGGATTTTTCTTCAAAATATGAACTATAAGTAGAACTGTTATCCTCCAGAGGATGTTTAAAATATAAACAAAAATATTATCCTTCAATAGTATAAGAAAAGTATGGAAAACTTTGAGTAAAATAAAATATAATAATAATATAAACCGTGAAAAGCATCTTAAAGTAATGCCAAGAAGTTAAAAGTAAATAGATGTCTTTTTAATGGAGACATCTGGCCCCGAAAATGGCTTGACACCTGTCAATACCGTGGTGACATGTCTGGAAACGACGATATTAGTGTTCTTTTACTTCTATTCTGATTACTATCACGTTTTCTTCTTTTCTTTTTTTTTACTTCTCGATTCTCTTTTCTCATTTCATCATCGGTTATTTGATTCATTCGATTCACCCATTTCTTTTTGGTTTTGTTTATTTGAGCAGCACAAGACGAAGGAATTTTAATGTCATTCCAATCTTGGATTACTTAAAATTTTTCTAATTCTTTCTTCAAAAATGTATAAACTTTTTAATTTGATCATAATTCATCTACGCGCTCCAGGATACAATTTCAACGTTTCATATAATTTTGTGTGTAATTTGTTGCTAATTTATTAATTATAAAATTAATAATGCGGCTTCCAATTTATTAAAATATTAATTTTAATTATGCGAATGAATCAAGAAATTTAAGCAAATGTAATAAAGCCTAGGTGTTTTTCATTCACCTGATTTATTAATTGCCTTATTATGCCTAATCAAATGATCACCAATTTAATTAAAAACCTGCGAGGACTATCGGTGAAAGGTTGATAAAACATTTTTCATTTAACGATCGCAATGAATGCCATATTTAATTAGGCAAATTACGCGACGCAAGTACGCGTAATTGAAGTAAATAATTGTTATTATTATATCGGCGATAACATTTACACAATTACCGTGTTTCCTGTTTTGTAACATGCAGTAAACGATGTAAGTGCGCAAGAAAGTGGAAGAGCTTGATAAACTGTGAGAAATAGTTTTTTAAGTTTTGCTCGTTTTTCTTCGTCTTCTTCTTTTTGGCTCATTTTGTTGACGTCGCTGATGATCCTTCTTCTTCATCTTCGTCTCGTTCATTTGCGCGCGCTCGCGACTCTTATGAGTTTGTGATGTAAATTCGAAAATGCTGAATAAAAGTAAAGTCGTGACACATTATAAATACGGTCGAGCCGGCAAGGCAGGCAAGCGATGGCAACGCTGGCAACGCGGCAGCTAATTTACATACGTTCATAAAAAGACGATTTATTGTCGTCAAACTGGATTCGGTAGCAATCGGAGGCAACAAAACAGCATCCAACACACGCGCTTCTTCGGCTGCATCTCGCGCACACATCTAAACCGAATGAGAAAAATTCACGCATTAATATCACAAATGAATAAAAATGAGAAGCGCAACAAATGCGCGCTTGAATAAATGGGGTATTTACTTAATTTTCTCATTTTTTATCGCATTCACAATTCATTAATTATTAACGTGATGTATACACTGAACAATTGTCTAGGAGAATGCCTCTAAATACTTTCATCTGTCACTCGACACATTATTAACCGGCGTATTTAAATTAATTTTTTATTGCGATGACTATCACGTGGAGAATGTCAATTATCCTTTATTTTGCGAATACATCATGTCGGCCGTCAATAATGCCGTTCTTGTTCTTATTCGTTATTGAAAAGTCGACTGACATTAAAAGTCCATGCGAAGCGAATAACAACATTGCAGCTGCTGCTCGTTCAAGAAATTGAAAGCGCGGAAAAAGGCTCCCCGAAAAAACGATTGGTAAAGCAAGAAGGATAGAGAAAAGGACTGGTTGTTGCGGTGCTGCCTACGTTGCTTGCGCACGCATGCGCAGCACACACCAAAATATATCAATATATGTACAACTGCCTGTTATCATCTCTTCTGCACGCCCATGGAGGATGTCTGTTGGAACGCCAGCCTCTCTCCGGTCGTTAATTTAATAAATTACAAGGGGACCAACAAGGCCCTTGGGGTCCCAAAATGTTTCCCTTCTTCCGTTCTCGGCTATAAAATTTTCGAAACTGTTCATTTGTTCACCGAACAACCAATACGAATTCAAAATGGAAATGTTTTCGAGTAATTGAAGTGAAATTGGATTTTTTTAATTCTGTTTATGCTACAGAAATTTCCACGAAAGCGTTTTTTAATTGAAATTTGTTTGTTTTTCCAGTTTCACTAGAAAATTTGATTAGTCGGGAGTGCATGCAAAAAAGGACGTGAAAGTTACGAGAGCAAGCGGATAGTAAATGCATTAATTTTACAATTTTATGGCGGATTATGAACGAGTCATTAACATTTTGTGCAATTATTTCGTATTTTATGAAAATATTCATCGCAATTGTAGTAAAACAAGCAATTTGTTATGATTAATACGAGTCAATGATTTAATTACGCTATTAAACATTTTATTTTGCTTAATTATTCATAACGCACGCGCGCACACGCGTTAGTTTTAAGCCAAAATTATTTCAAATCATCATCAATTTTAATTTTAAATGGAATAAATCAATTTTGCGATTAAAATGCGCAAAATTTACAAAACATATAATAACTTTATGCCGGTATCCATTTAAATGCTGGAGTAGAGGCAAACCGGTCATCTATTCTTTTTTCTTCTTCATAATCTATTCATAATTCTTCAGTTGAAGTTTTCGTCACCGTGCGGCAAAGAGTTGAGCATCGTTTTTGAGCGGATTGCGGCGGGTGCACACGCACAATGCGTCGTGTTTCTAATCCGAACAATAGGTCATTATCTTAATCGCTGGTCCTTCCAAAAATTCTGCCTACCGTTTAGGTGTTTCTTCGCCCACACAGTGTGCAGAATGACCGTTGCGTATTTGCGTTTGTGGAGTTTAGACATGCAAGTCTGGTAAGAAATCAGGAAGAGCGGCGCGTGGATTAAGCGCGAGTGTTGAGCGCATGTTTGGGGGGTTGGATAGATGCATTCACACTCGTGGATAGGGTGCTAACCACCTTGAAAGTGAGCACATTGTTCGTCGGCGGTTAATCGTTTGAGTGCTGCCGCTGTGCTAGTGATGATCATCATGATTTATGGCCGTTGCGCGCTATTCACTCGTCGACATTTTCGACAAATTGGGCAAAAATTTGAAGGTGGACTTGCGGTTACCGCACCTATCTAAACACACATAAATATTGAGTTTTCACCTAACCTTTTTAAACAACTTGAAGGCTCTTTAAATGTTCACCCTTTGCTACGGACGAAAACAATTGCGTCATTTTTAAATCTCAAAGCGAAGATTTCAGAATTCTATAAATTTTAAAAGCAAGGGTTGAATGAAATTGATTTTAGAATTTCGTTGACTTGCAATGGTCAAATTAAGTAGAGATTAAAGTTTATGACGGGTTACGTTTGCATGGATTTAAAAGTCAGGCCGCTTAAATGGTGGTCTTGTAACTTTGATAATGATGATTACCCACCAGGTCGTCCTATTTCGTCTAATAATTATCCCTTAATCGCCTGTCTTCGCCGTAAGTGGCCCACGCCATTCGGTCGCACCAGTTATGTCGCCGATAGTTCCATTGTACATAAGGTTATTGAATTGAGTTAGAAGTCAATTGCCGATTTAGGAAAGTCCAGACTTGAAAATAACCTCTAGGTGATCTTTACCACACTCCTCGTTTCATTATAATAATGTTCAATAATGTTGCTGTGCAATTACATCGCAATTGCCGAAACCGCAAGAGGGGTAAATTTAATGAATAACGAGGTAAAAAAACAAATAAAAATAGAGTCGGGGGCGATAATTTATAATTGATGGTGGTATGGATGAAAATGAATTTGCTTTCAATAAATTTAAACGAAAATGACGTGAAAATCCGTGGAAATAAATGCGGCACACGTATGCAAATTAATTAAAGCATTTCGGGCGGATTTTCATTTTGATTTTATTTATCAACAAAATTAAATTGATGCAACCGCGACGGCCATACACGCACACGTAGGTGTCAACCGTATGCGCGTATCTATTTTAATTGTTTAATTTAAACAAACCGCGCGCACGAGTCGCATAAAGTTTTTCGTCGATGCCATCGGTGCGCAAATATGCATTTATTGCACGCGCTCTAAATCTCATTTCCGATTTAAAATGTGCATGAAAATTGTTTTCTGCATTCGATAATAATGCTTCACGCCTCGCATTGCCAATCCGTTAATTTATTTGTTTGCATCAACAATGTCATTAACATTACACTCGACTCTCTGACTCGATGCAATTATAAAATAAATGCGATAAACTTGTTGTTTAGTTCATAATTCGCATTTGTTTTTCGCAAAGTTATTATGATGTATAAAAGTGGAAATCGATAAAGTAATTGATACTCTGTGACCTCTTATTTGCAAAATTACTGAAAAGGGTATAAAATCGAAGAGTTGGACATGTGTTAATCGAATGCGGCTATGTTGCGAGACGCTGTAAATCCATAAATGCGCCACCAAAAGGGATTTAAAAGTTAAGCAGCAACTTAAATAAATGGATTTATAGGAGCGCGCGCACGCCAAAGTGCCCAATAACTTATAATCGATTACGCGTGCATTTGCATGCTCATCTGTTTGCATTGATAACAATATTATTTACGCAAGAACGCCTTTATTTTTTCTTTTCGTTACTTTCTAACCCGGCGACGAGTGGGACATTGGCGCTTTGTCGTAAACTGCAAAAAACTGCATACTCTCACGAAATCGTTGTTATTCTTGCGTTTTTCTTCCATTGCGCTGAGAGGGGGTTAGTTTTGCCCCACCACGCGCATTCTAGGGTGCATTCGCCCAAAATGATTGTAACGTGTGCGTCGACGATCTACCTGGTTTGCAACGGGTGCATATACCTTATCAATTGTTCGCTTACAAATCTGCATTGTATTGAACAGCGAGTGGCTGTTCATCAGTGCCCTTCGCGCAGGGGGCACAACGTAATAATACACCGTATGCTTCTTCGGCGGGTTGCAACAACAAACAGCCGAGCTCGACGTTCAGTCCAAACAATCCGTTCGTGTGGTGCGGACGTCGTCGGCGAACGTAGCGTGATCCTTGAATTTTCTACGTTTTCAACACTACACACGGGGTTTTTTAATTGACTCGCCATATCGATTGATTTCGTATTTGGTGACATTGACGGACGTACAGTGTGAATGTGCAATACGAGCTTGATGCGTGCGGATGGCTGGAAGACTCCTGTGATACTCAATGCGCTTGACGTTTTACAGCTAGTGTTACTGCCGACGGCACGTGGCGCACGCTCTACCCGGTTCAACTTTCAAGGATTCTATTGCGTTGAATGTGCAATAAGTACATAAACATTTGACAAAAATACAAATGCAAAAACAACAATAGTGAAAACGATTCCACATATTAGAGGATTACAAGCAAATAGTGTACACTACAATATAACAACAGAATATTAGTAGTAAGGTGCGAATAGAGATAATAAACTTCAATTAGGTGTTTATCATTGTTATTTGTTATTGTTACAGGTTTAATTTAAGAGTACACGTGACAATAAGCCGTCATTATTGATCATCAACCATCGTCCATCATGGCTGGTTATCTCAAAGGACCAGGAGCCCATTTTCAGGCTCATGGTTTGACTGGGATGCCCATGCCAGGATTAGGACCCTTCGGATTGACGCATTCCTTGGAAACAGTGCCCTTCCCGCAAGGTAAATACACTTTTCGGCAATTTGTTTCACAATCAGACATACACTACATCATATACCTGCAAAGTTAACGCAATGGGGAGCAAAATTATACCAAAATTCATGGGATAGACCTGTATAATGACATAATTAAATTAACGTTAATACGTTTAAAAGTAATTGATTCAATCAATTGCTTCCGAGAAACTTATTTATCACCTACCAAGTGGTGGGTTGAAGAACTGAAGGACTTCGGGAAAGCAATCGGCGGCCGACTAATAGTTTGATGTGATAGGAAAACAAACATTATCACGACGTAGTGGGAGTATAGGGGAGAATCGCAAGTGCATACGTTGCTCTAGGATAAATTTCTTCTGGGCTTGAGAGAATTGAGTTTGGCGCATGAAACAGGAAGCAACCAAGTGACAAGAGGGTCGGAAATGTTCCGTGTAACCACAATGGCTGCTGCTACTGTTGCCGCCGCCGTCGGATGGCAAAAGGGACACTGTTCGGAGGCGGTTAGTGCTGCATCTCCGCGCAGGATAATGCTTTTTCCGCATGTGCTCAGATTTGGATTCTTTAAGGGGGCTCGGGCACCCCCGGCGCGCCTACGATAACAACGATAATGAATACATTGCGCTAATAGATTTGTAAATATTAGCTGAGGAGAACTAAGGGTGAGTGCGCAATGCACACGCACGGCATTCGAGCTGTGAAATTCGACACCCTCTTCTGTCCGACTTGGCAAATTGAAATTAATTGTATTGCTCAGTTTTCAGCCATTGAGCGTTAAATTACAAATCAATTAATTTGCATTATAAAACAAAAAGTTTTTTATATTTCCTGGGAACTGACAGGGAGGAAAGTAAATCAAAACTTTGACTTTCTGAGCATCCGAATTGAATGGAATAAAATATATTTTTTATTCATGTTAGGATTGCTTGTTAGGAAATACATTGGTTAAAGGAGCGGAAAAATCAATTTCGAATGACGTCAAATGTTTCGAGTAAATTTTCACTTTGCAGCGCAATATTTATGAAATGTCCCTCCGGCAGCGCAGTATTCCGACCGCCACAGTTGCTGTTGCCGCCGCCAGCAGCGGAAATATATTTCTATGTTGGAGATAAATTGTGAAACTCTCAGCGCTCGGTTCTTCTGCGCGCTGATGGCGGTGGTGGTGCGTTGCTGATGTTCTGCGTTGTGGCTGTGGTACTTTCAACTCTATGCCAGAGCTTCGTTCTCTCTTCCCTGGCATTATTTATAATTTTCTGTCAACTGTACGCGCACTCGCTTTTCATCTCCGTTTAATCCCCATGTAGCATCGTTTTGGGGAGAAAATGTACCAGGCTGGATGTAGTATGTATCAACGGCCGCCTATGTACGCAATATACAACAGGATCTATAAGAGTGTATGTGCATACAGCCGCCTACATAAAGAGTCGACTCGAGTAGCGGCGGTGGCGTGTAACCGTGGCGGCGGCAACGCCGGTGGTTGCAGCCAGCCCTCCACTTCGGTCGTCGTTGAGAGGAGGGCGGCACATACACCCATACACATACCGGGAAAGTGAAGTGCGTGAGTATGCTGGCAGTTGAGCCGATTACAGGGGCGGCTGGGTGGTTTTTCCTCGTTCTCTTGCATCGCCATGGCAACCAGCATGTTCAGCCAAGAGTGGAAATTCGTGCGCGACTCTCAGATTTTCGCAGCGACCACGAACCGCTGTGGAAATGCGTTGTACATGTATTCTTCATGAACCGGCTGGCTGGTAACCAATGGTAACGCCGGAAAAAATAACAAAAATTTGTTTGTAATTAAGACGCAGGCCTCCGAATTTTACAACGTGCATTGGCAAGAAGCCGGTCGGTGTGTCTGTTTGCGAAAACAGAGATTTAATTAAAAATGTAGATCATCTCCATCTCGGGCGGGTGCAAATGCGTGTTTTGTGTTTCAAAATAAACTTGAGCAAGTGCCAAATTTCACAGCCGCCCACCCTCTCATCGGCAGCTATCAGCTGCTGTGTTTCTTGTGCGCTCTGCCGACAAAAAACGCGTTACAGCCAGTTGACTCCCATAAAACGCGCCGGCGGCATACGAATGTGTGGTGGCGTATATTTTGATAAATTAGCATTGTTTGATCCATCAGCGCACTGATGGCGGCGAGGGAGGACACCCCCTCGTTATTGTATCGTCACTAATGCAAACACTTGCGGTGACGTTGCTTCGGCGTGAAATAACAAACACTTCCACGGATGGATGCGTAGATCTATCTCGACTGCCGCCGATTGCAGGAGGACGAGGAGGAGGAGACGAAGGAAAAAAGGCCCGTGCGCGTCTTGATAATGCTCGTAAATTTAATCTCGAGAACGAGTTCTACTCAATATGGGACAATTTATACCCTGATTTGAATACACCTAGATGTACGTCGTCCAGCTACTGGTCTTCCACCAGTAACTTGGCATTTTCCATACTTTATGAGGTTTATTTGCTTGGCTTCGCTTCTTCAGCGCGCTGCCCGAAGCAAACGCGTCGCTTTCGGGTTAATTTTGATCGCTTCGGACGCCGGGCGCAAGTGATAAATGGCGACTTAGGCGAAGAAAAGAAGAAAAATCGATGAGAGATCAACAAATAACTAGCCTTAAAATCAGATCAGAAGTTTTTCTCTTTCTCTCGGCGTTCAACTTTATACATTCGGATATCGTACGCGGTCAAATCTAAGGCGTAATTTGGAAAGTTTCTTAAAGTCAAGGATACAAAAGCGATTCAATTACGAGGCACGAAATTAAAGATTTTTAAAAGATTGGAGGGACTAAAGCTACCGGTCTTGGTTTTACTTCGTGCCTCATTTTACTGGATGGTATTTTATGAGATTTTATATGTGCGCTGGTCGCCGTTTATTTGATTTCGGCGTTTCAATTTTTGGCCAATGACCAAGCAGTCCCTTTCTTGGGCCTCGAAGTATATCCTGGCGACCGCAATGGACGCGAGGCTCATAAATGCAAATTAAGTTTTGCGACGCTTTTTCGCGTCTTTGTTCCCTCGTTGGCTGCGTGTTTGCGTTGATGATAAATGGGGATTTATCCCAAAAACACTCGGCGAAAGAGATTTTGCTTTAGTTGTTTATTCCAAAACAGGTGCACCAATAACCGTCAAACTTTTCTTATTTCGGTCTGCGCATAAATCTAAATTGGAACAATCAGTAACTCACGCTTGGTAACCACCATAATAACACGAATTACAGCAACAACAAACAACAAAGTTGTATCACACAAACAGCACACGCCAACAACACTCTCAGTTCCTATGAATTTTGGTATAAATCGGCTCACGAAACTGGCTAAAGCATAATGCATAGTTTGTTCATATTTTGCAGGCGTCAATCCGAGGAAGCAACGTCGCGAGCGCACCACATTTACGCGAGCGCAACTCGACGTGTTGGAGTCGCTGTTTGCGAAGACACGCTACCCGGACATCTTTATGCGGGAAGAGGTTGCGCTCAAAATCAATCTACCCGAATCGCGCGTACAGGTAATACTTGACATTATTTCCAAGTTGTACACCATGCAGTCGTATGCGTTTCCTGTGGATGCGCGTATAAGCAACCGTGAATGAAGATATTAATAATTTGCGTTCGCATACATGGCTGGGAAGATGAATGGTGTTTACATTGGGTTGATTTAGTCAGGGGTCGCAATATTGCAATTGCCGTTCATTTACGGGGCGTTTTGGTTGGTTTGCACATTGCAACCCTCTAATAATTCAATTTAAAGCATCGTTAGCCTTTTCGTTCCATGATTGCAGCTGCTATCGCAACGGTATTCCAGAAATTTTAATCGAAATATAATTTCGAATCTATTGAAATATTTTAGGAATTTTTGATAAATTGAAATTTGCGCTAGGAAGGCATATCAATCAACTTTAATACCATTTTATTTGCGTTTTTTCCTGCGCAGTGAGAGTAAATCTTTCACCGCAATGAAATAACTGTATATTTTATTCAGTATAAAATTATCCATCGGCCAATGCGCGTACAATCGGGACTCACGCATTGAAAGCCCGAAAAGGGGGTAGTTTTTCCATTAGTTTGAGGATTATCTAGGGTTGTTCCGTGAAAACAGTCCGCCTTCTGGCCTTTCATACGCATTACACATTTATGCAACCCCTCGGTTGGATACGCGCGCCACGGTACATGCGACAAACCGAATAAAGAACCGAAACCCTTGGACGAAGGGACCGCCGCTCATAAAAGAAGTATTATCGAGTAACAATTTTACCATTCGCGCTGCATAAAGTGCGCACACGCCTGACTTGACTGATGTGCAACTGCACAACACGAATCGCTGCAACTGCATTGCGAGGACAACAATCAAAGGTGGATATATATTGTAGCAAATTCGAGCGTGGAATATGAATGCAGCGACGAATCAAAACTTCCCTTGTGCGAGGGGCGCTAATCTAAACCCCCCAGCATCGGATCGGTTGTTAATGTCAATCACGGAGCTAGAAGAACGTTAACAACGTGCGCTCTTTTAATATTCATTACGCAATGTTGTATCTAAGGCATTCTTTCTTTTTGTTCGGCTAGGTTTGGTTCAAAAACAGGCGCGCCAAATGTCGACAGCAACTGCAGCAACAGCAGAACAACAAATCCTCGTGCAACAATGGCCCCTCGACGCCAACGAAAGCCAAACCGTCGAAGATCACGTCGCCAACGCAGCCAGTGCAAGCCACCAATAATAATAATAACAATAACAATCATCCGTTGACCGCCTCCGCTGCGTTGACACCATCCACCAACATTCCAACGCCATCGACATCCGTATCGCCGCCGGCCAACATCAAGAAGGAATCGCCACAGATGGCTGGTGCCAATACCTATCGCGGCACCGCCACCGGCAATTTGACGCCGCTGGGAAGCAACACTAGTAGTGTGATAACTACGCCATCGCCGCCCATTACGCCGTCAAGTAATCCAGCGTCCAGCAATCCGCTCAGTTATCAATACGATTCATACAACTCCTTTACAAATTGGCACAATGGACACAATTCCTCGCCACATTACTACGGCCAGAATTACAATCATCCGGCGGCGTACAGTCAGATGGACTATTTTAATCAGCCGACTGCCGCCACACAGAACCAAATGCAAATGAGTAACCATCATCACATGGGCAGCACGTATCAAATGGGCGGCTATTCGGCAATGAGCATGGCGGCGGCGACACACCATCAAAATTTTTGCGGTCGTAATTGTGAATGTGGCTTGGAGTACATGAATCAAGCGGTTTGAAATGCCAGAATGGCAGGTAATCTATTCGTGGAGGAGAGGATGAGAAGTGAAGTTTGAAATTTAATCAATTTCAACGGACTTGTGCAGTATAATAAATTATTGTGTAGTTGTAAGTGTTTTGCATTACTGCAAATGAAAAAAGTACAAACTTATTACAAGGAATACACACACACACAGTAAAAGAACGCAACAAAAAATTAAGAAACAGCATCAACAATAATCAAAACCAAAAACTATTAAAAACCGAAAAAAAAATCGACAATCCAAAATAGCAAATTTATTTGCGAATTTCTTAAGGAGGGTGTAAATGTTCTATGTGCATATCAGCTACGAGGAAGTAATGAAGTATCTTCGAAAATAATTGTGTTACTATTGATTCATAGATATTTTGATGATAACGTTCAAAAGGAGCCTTGAAAACGTTCCTGGTTTGATTCTCGGCACTAAATTTTTGATATCTTTTAGTTATAATTACGTAAAACTACTTATAGATTACGCATCAATGAATCCATCAATTATTTAAGAAGAGGAACGATTAAATTTTGAAATTATGAAGAATACAACTGATGATACTCAACGTAAATATTATTAGCATCTTTGTAAATAACAGACTTTGAAGATGCCGATAAGGGATCTAAATTATGATCACCTAGCTTCTTGAACTCATAAATATTGTGCTATTACTATCATTATTAATTAATGCTAATATTATTTACTGTAAATAATCTATATATACATAGAAATTTATAAAAATAACTTTTATTCGAGTGCATCATTATAGAAATATCGAATTATATATGATCTAAAACAAAGGTGAACATAAAAATTGAAAACAAAACAAAAAATAAGAAAAGATTATGTCATAAAAGAAAAGAACTACCTATAATTTAAAATGTCCTATCTACAACCCTTTTAAAATTACTATCGTAGAATATCCCTATTCCAAAAGAACGAAATATCCATTCTACTATCAATTAACAACCAGCAACAGTTACTAATACTAATTTTTACGTTATTTGCATGATCTTATTACAGCGTTATATTTATTAATAATTTTCATCAATTAAAATGAAAATTTGCGCATATATCGATGGTAAAACGGCAATAATCCAATGCAAAATGAAATTATATTTTGTTATATAATCCGGCAGATACGAGAATGCAGCGGTACAATTATTTGGTTTGATTGCTTGTCGCGTTTCGGAGGGCAGTTGTTATTTTGCATCACGTTGGGTTTATTTATACAAATAGAATTCGACAATTTTGCATCAGTTTTGTGCGCGGTACTGCTTTAATTTACAAACATTTATTCGGGAGCGTAAATTGAATCCCAATACAAATGTTCGAGTACAAACGAAATATGGATTAGCGTATCGGATTTTATTGCAATGTACGGTCCAATAATTAAATTAAATCATACGCGTTCAGTTATTTAATTGTGTTGTCGATTGCTGAAATCAACTTAAATATTTTAGTTCCGGTCATCATTTACGCTGCTATCTCGTGCGTACAGGTGCGGTGGTTTGTAGTAGATAATTCGTAAAGGTGATGATAACTACAACATGTAGTATATTCCCACGTATTCATCCCTTGTGGCCCATTACAATAACTAAATGTCAACGTTAACATCGCGTGTAATTTGTTTGGCGTTGGGTCAAGATTCAGGTAACCTGCATCGACGTGCCGTGTTTTCATTTAAGATTTATGGACATCTTCCTATTCTTCGCGTCCTGAATGTTGAGCAATTCGTGCCACATACAATGCGGAAGAGGAAATCTGATGAAAATCAATGCGTGGGCGAATTATTCTTTAGAGATGCGTTTAATTTCTTGAAAAATTGTGGGAATCGTTTTGCAAGTGGTTTGATTAATGGCGTGGGAGAATTTTATACGGAATTATCTTCCGGTCACTTTTCTGGTAAAGACTCAGATGTGACCCTCTAATAAATTTCAGATATTTTGACACGTGATCAAATTTAATATCACGAAGTGGGTGAGCAACCGGAATTCAACTTTGATCATCTAATGAAATTATAATCGTGTAAGTAATTCCAAGTACAATGGCTTTATTATCTGCGAATGACAAACAATACCCAAAGGGGGTAATTTTTAAGGCTTCATTGAATCAAATATAATCTGATTATTATGATCAATCCTACATTCGTCTATTTATTCAAAAATTAATTTGCGATAGTTTTATTACTAGTATAGTTGCTAGAAAAAATGAAAATATTAAGTTGTAAACGTTATTATAACCGAGGTACAAATGAGGTAGATTAAGAGTGCGTACTTCCTTAAATCTATAAATGAATGCAGTGGTCGACTTGACGCATTGTACGGGGAATGCGATAAGAGTTAGATTAGCGTTTGCACGCCCGACACGTGGCGCTGGCATTGTTGGTTCAGATTAATTTAAGGGCGCGCTCTGATCAAGCTGCGTTCAACCGACTGGTGCAAGCGTACCATTTCTTTAGCGGATGAATGAATGTATCATATTTCGATCACTTGCACGAACTTCCACCACGTGGAATTCCCATCGCGTGGTTCTTGCTGCATGCTTTGTTTGCTTGTGGCACGCGCCCATCACCATCATCTCATTGACGAGCGGCAGCAGCAGCAGGCAGGCTTTTAAATCTTCACCAGCTCATTGCACGCATGCAGGACGAACAAGTTTATTCCGCAAAATTAATTCCCTCGCTAAATAATAGACTTGTCGAAATAGAATATCGGATTTCAATGTCAGTCAATAATCAATTCCGCATTTTTGCAAACAAATGTATTTTATCATGGTATCTCATCATGCAGTGAACGCGTGCCCATTAAGTATCAATTTCCCTCATAGATTTTTTCGCTGAGATCAACATAAAAAGCGCTTTTTTCGCAATGATATAAATCACTGCGAAAAGGAGAGCAAAAAAGTTTCTAATTGTAAGTAGACGCAAGTTGTGTTCCTAATACCATTACGATTGTTATCAGCATGAAATCCGTTAAATTGCGATCGAAGTAAGCCGGTCGAGTAACGCGCATATCACATCTATAATGCCTTGAATAATGTGCTAGAAGGCGCTTGGTGTTTTCAGTTCAATCTTTGAGCGGAATAAAAAAAATCGGGAAATTCGCGTTACCCAACCGACAGCAGCACGATTGCAGTTTTCCAACCAGCCATTGCAGGTTTTTTTCGCTCGCTCGAAGAGTGCACAATTGCATAAAATTTCCTGACAATAGCGATGCTACGCGAATAGCGAAAAAACGCCGAAAATAAAACGAAAAAGAGTGCTCGCCATAAATTTGTCGTAGTCGGGATTTTGGAGCGCGGCGTATAATAAAATGCGACGAACTCTTCGCGTTGTGTTGTGTTCGCTCGCTTCGCCCGTCATATGCGTTCGTGTGCGCACAATAAAATGCATTTTTTCACTTCGTTTTTATTCACGTCCATGCGTATGTATGCACGGTTAGCTTTACGGTGTAAATCCTATTTGGGGACGTTTCTCATTTTTTATTTTTTGATATCCGGCTGGCCGGGTTGCCGTACGAGAGATGGGCCAGTTTGTTTGATTTTTGGGCGCACAATACAAAACACTGGACCAGACAAAAGCTTCAAAACATGGAAGAAAACCCGTGGAAGTGAAACAAAGTTTTCTATACAATTTTTTATATTCGCCATTATATTTTCGATAAATTATTATTTCCGGTTAAAAGATTGTTATGCTTTGACTGGATTAATAATTTGGTCGTAAAATTTGGACACATTCATCATTGGTCTGCTCACCCCTAACACACAAGAAAAAATAGCATTTAGCTTAGTAATTGGTAGACCACCTGTTCACTTAGCAGTGCCCTTCATGTTATTGCAAACTTATGTAACAGATCATCGACTAATTATTTACGGCTGCCCAACATCTGTCACAATTGTGCTACATACATTCTTTAATCTTGATTTGAATTGCGTTTAATTATTGTAACAGTACCTAAGTTATTAGTAAGGTCAAGCAAAAAGGATTGCTCAAAATAAATTTACAATTTCGTATTTTTGTCCTGCAAGGGGTAAACGAGGCAATGAATAATTTTGCGCCTGCTGTGGAGCTCGCACCGCAGAGTGGTTGGTAATCGAACACCCTTATAAAATGTAATATAAGGCTGCCCCTCGTTCATTGCAAGCAGAGCATGCAGGATGCTGCAACAGCATCGCGAGTTGGTAATAGCCCAGTAGCCAGCCATGTGAAGTAATAAATTTGGATTTAAATGCGGGGACTCGCTGACACGGCCACATAAAGGTCTCGACCCAAGCTGCAGTGCTTCTTCGGCTCGCTTTTGCCATCGTATATTCGAAGCCCATCATAACGCGCGCGCGCGCGAGCGTTCACATGCGGAGATTGCATCCCGCGTTTTGGGCGCGCACTGATAAAACATTTTTTCGATGTGCCGGGCATTCGTAGCTGCCCTTTATGTGCGCGCATTATGGAATAATGCTGACCGGAAATGTCTATTTTTTTTCGTTACAATTTCGTGTGTTCGTCCGGATTCGAATTCGAAAAAACCGGGTGAAAAATCACTGACAAAAGCGATTAATCGCTGAATGCACACTCGCGTTTGTGCTCGGCGCGGAGTAATCGAATGATTTAAAGTTTAGCAATCAAAGACAAAATGCACAAAAGGCAGCAATTCAATTGCGAATTTGCTGGCGGCACGGCATTTTTTTCTCGCTGTGTGCGAAACGCGGGCAAATTCAATTGATGTTTGAAAGTTTTCAAATTTTTTGATGACGCGCACAACACGAAGGATATGCACGCACGCAAATGCGATTGTTGGGCTGCTTTGATCATCTGATAGCTACTGTCCGTTCAACGTCTTCAATCGCTTCATTCAATTAATTAGTTGATTGTTGAGTATCGGCGCGCGATTGGATTTGTATCGCAATGACATGCACATTTCTTCTGCTGCGCTCTCCGCTGCCGTGCGCTGCATGTCAAGTGGAGGTGAAGAACTGAATATCGAATGCTGCAAGACTCGCTCGAAGTTGACAATGCGAAGGTATTACAATTAGCGGACAGTGGCGTGCTGCGCGCGTTTGGGGATTAAGAACGAATGTAATCAGTATGGCTTGTTCGAGATGTGGCAAGACCCCACTGGGATTGCCGCACTGTGTGACGTGCGAAGAACTGTCACTGAACGACATTACAAACAAGCCAAATAATATGTTTCTTCATCTCCCGTACGGATGCTGTTGTTTGTGAGATGTTTTCTGTAGTAAAGTGCCTTGTAGATGTATTCCCACATGTTGTATGGCATTCCTTAGGGAACCAATTTACTATTTGTCACAACATGTCTTCTGACATAATTGTTTATTTTGACTGTATGCTCTTTTAAGTTTGCTTATTAGCGATTGATAATTATTTATGAAACATTTACGTATTTGGAGTCGCGAGTCTTAATTGATTTCTCATGTCTACGAGCATTTTAAGACGTGCACTTGCACTACTTGGCAAGTATTGAATGAATATCGATTGAGTATTGCTGCCGTCAGTGTTCGTCGGCCGTTAATAGCGTATTATTGCCGGTGTTGGGTTACACAACAATCAATAGACCGCCCGCCCCCTTGGCTTTCGAGTGACGTGAAGAGCACTGGAGTGAAGTGCGCACGCTGCAGATAAGTCTTTGCTGGCGCAATGCAACGAGGACGAACGCTTGCGACTTGTACGAATGTAACATGCAGCTATTGCGCTGTGAGCAAGGACAACGCACACTCTTTCCTTACGCCTGCAGAGCAGTAAAGGCACGACAAGATAAAATAGAGGGTACATTCTCGCTAATGGTACGGGCGGAGATTTGTGCCCAAGTAATTTTACGCTTGTGCTGATGAAGACATTTCCCAAGCGGCTCCAAGTCGGGAGCGGAGCGCGTACGTCCTGCATTCTGCCACATCATGTACTGTGCACAAATCTGTATTCCTGTTGCTTCGACGCCGCACACCCAAACGCATTTTCCATCCAGCTTGTTACGTCCTGGGACGTTTGACGGATAAAAAGCGTGGCAGCGTAGGGTCCAGAGGAGATATTGAATTATCCGATGACAGATGGTGAAAATTACAATGAGTTAAGTAGACCACTAGTATTCCTTGGGGGAATGTTGCGGAACATAACATTTCCTTGCCTTATTTATGTTTTTTAGTGGACATCATGTGCATCCAAATTGTCCAAGTTTCATTTCTGGGACTGCTTAAGATTTCAGCAAGGCGTGCCTAGACGTCCACTGTCCAGATTAATACCAAGGAGGAAAAGGGAAGTTTGAAATATTATTTGCAAAATAATATTTTACGTTAACAACTGTTCCTTTGTTTAGGCTTTGGATTTTGCTAAGAAGAAAATGTTTAGTTAATATTTAATAAGTGTCTTTCTTATCAATCATATGTGCGCGGATGCGTGGCGAAGGTAATTTTATATCGAGTGAGTCCCTCGGGTTTTTGCAAAGAGGGGGAGAAGCAGGAATCCCTTGTGTGTACCACATTAACCAGTGATTAGATATCCATTTGGCATGCCATCTATCCACGCTGCGCACTCGCATTGAGGCCACACACAATCGGCGATTTGATGATATATATCTGATACGTATGAAATTTAATCTGATACAATGCGCGAGCTGTGTGTGTCCGATGTTTGCGGACTGTTTGGTAGCTTACTGGGATGGCACAAGCGGAATATAATTGCTTTGTAAATTGTTTATGTTTGCCTGTTGCGGTTGCAGCGCCAACCAGCAAATCAAATGCTTTGTTGCTCGTCCTGGTTGCCAATATCAATATCCGTCTTAAGCCAGGTCATCATTCATATAATGCACTGCCACGAAGTATCTTAAAATATGTATAACTGCTAATATTCCCGAATGGAAATACGTGGATCGATTTAAAAAATGCTGTAGTGCTATTTGAAATCAGTCAAAGGAACCCCAGTGATTGCATGTGTTTGAGGTGCATCATGAAATAGTTTCAAGTCATCCAGGGCTTGCATATTTTCTTTTGACATCTGGTTATGAAATGGAAGCAGAGCTGTCACAACAAATTTAACAGGTATTCAGTATTCCCATATGAATACGAATGCAGACCAAACTACAATGCCTAGATCGCTTGATATAGATATCAGAAGTTTATCAAAAATGAACTTGTAACTTTACAACAATGCCCAATTCACTATATTATTTGCCCATTCATCTTTCGCTCTTTCTTCGATTCGGAGATACTCCCAAAAGAAATGGAAGAATACGAACGAAGCAATTGTACAATATTAAAGCCTCTTCCACGTATTGAGCATCATTACGGGGAAATGTCAGTAACGAAGTCACCAACAATTTGGAAATTATCCTGCGCTGATGCGGGGGAAGTGCACTCGAAATCCTTTGTTACATTTGGGCAAATTTCCTCATTTGTATTTGTTGGCAGGCGAATTCGTACGTTGCTAGCATCGTGGGCACTTGTGCTGATGAGGCATCGCGCGCAGCAGTGCGGAGAAGAAGTATCAAGAGCGGCAGAAGCAGAAGCAGCATCCATCCCAGATGAGAGCCACTCATCTCGGGCTTGCTGTGCCGCCCGGGGAATTGATTTACGACGCAGGAACCGTCGCATTGGTGCAGCATGGCGCAAGCGCCACCCCACCTGCAGAGATCGGCCTGCGGATCGGTATCTTCCTCCTGCCGCGCGCATGCATGCGGCTTGTCCTGCAGCGCGCCGAGTAGGCGTCGGAGAAACAATGCCCGCAGGCGGAGGAGGCGTGCAACTTCATCATCAGCAACCGACCATCTCCTTCCATTAACCAGGATCACATGTGAAACTCATCAAGCGAAACAAGGACGCACAGCAGGATTGCCGACGAGATACGAGCAAAAAATTGGGCACTGGAGTTATTTACGCAATACACGGTTAGTGTTATCAAATTTCAAGCATGAACTTGATAATTATTTAAGTATTAATTACTTGCCTAGAGTATGATGCTCCCTGCGGATTTGGGACCAAGAAAAATCCAGGACAAGCAGCGCAGTAATTTCCGGTAACATTTTGAATTCCTTCGCAAAGGAAGTGTGTGGCAGACTGGTGGAAAGATAGGTAACGTACAGATATAAACAAATTGGTTGTTAAGTTAAAAGTTATTGGTGTTTCTTGGATCTGGATTTGATGATGCCATAAAAATTGATGGGAATATCGTTAAGCAGTGGCATTCTTTTGCACGTCCACATGTTGCTGGATAGTATTTTGTGCGATGAACGTAGCTTGACAGCGGTTGTGACTCCTCCACGTCCTGCCGCTGCTGGTTGGGCCGGCAGCAGCGCAAGCAGCAGCAGGGCAACGCGGCGGAGTAGTACGGCGGCAGCAGTTTTGGGATGCGCGCACCGTTCGGCGACGCGGTGGAAGGCGTGGCCCGGCGCGGGACTCCGAGTGAAAAGTTAGGATCAATTCTACTTATTTAATACAGGCTTCGTTCGTATTAGGCGCCGCGTGTATATAGTTCGGAATCCCACTGTAAACCGATTTGCGCTAAACTCCCGGTTTTATCTACACTAAGTACCGAGGCTTAACTCCTCGCCCATTGTGTTTGACTAAGTGAACAAATAGATGGAGTGATATTTATTGACTTTCTATACGGTTGCACATTAAATTTTTTTGCGATTGCCTTCCGCGGAAAAGCAACCCCGAAGTGCCCGAACTTAACGAGCACGCGAACCGATCATCCTCATCATCAGGACCATCATCATCATCATCAACGACTAGTGCAGAAATCCTGATCAGCTGTGCTAGGCTAGCAATCAACAAAACCAATAAACACTTTCATCGTCGATTGCATTATAGGAAAAACTGAATTACTGCAGGTGAGTTGAAAAGTGATAACGACCACTCAATTGTGCTAATAACCGTTAAACCGCCGTAAAGTCAAAAGCGCGATGAATTTATTAAAATTAATGCTCGTAATACACACATTGCAAGAGTGAAACGTAAACACAAGTTGTGATTTTTTGTTGCAATGTTTTACGAGTGTTTTGATTGCTTTAGTTATTACTTTTGCAATGCATGAGTGCTGCGGCTTTGGTTTGACTCCGTGGCGCTCGTCACGGCAGGCTCTGTACGATCCGGATTAGAAAAAGAAGCAAAATTCTCATATAAGACGATTAGTTTGCTAGTAAATCCACGGATCCGGTAAAGAGTATTATCATTATATTATGATTCCTGTACGGGATTTAAACTGCGTGGCGAACTTGTGCCGTTTGCATCGAATTCGACTGCCAGTCAGTGCAGCATCGTCGCTCTTCAGTAGCGCACAACCCGACGCGCGAATTGTTAACAATTCATCGAGTTTATTACTCTGTCGCTTTCGCACTTGCTACTCTAATATATTCATTCGATACTAAGTGATACAATTTATTTATAGTGTGGTGAAGTTACCTGGATTGCTATAGAAAAATGTTTATACAAATTCGTAAGTTTACATCACATAATAACGTCGAATTCAAATGCACTTTATTGAGAAAATTGTGCAATCACCTGCGAAAGACTCAAGAAGATGGAAGTGAAATTAAAAGCATTTTGACTTGGCGGTATTGTTGCGGCGCACTTGAAATTGCCGACAATAAATTGCTTCCTACTTAACTTTACAAGACTGATATATTCGATAATTCTTGTGCGAGTATCGATGATGAAAAATGTGCGTGCATTCGTGAAGCATGAAATGCGTTGTTCATGCGTACGCGATCGATACACAAAGGCCTAAAGTATAAAAATCCTCGGTTTGTGTTGGGCAGATTCGCTTGAATGTTCTCCCGTGTCGTGAATAAACTTGGAAGGAATCATTAGAAACGAATGAAGCACACGGCAACAACAAAAAACGCACAGGGATGAAAATGAAAGAGAAATGCTACATTATGTGCTTTGTTACGCGTACAATTGCCCGAATGGAAAATCAAGAATCAAAACGAACATGGGCACGAACGTCGATACGCAAACAGGAAGTGCCTCCCTTTAAAATGTAACTGCATCCTCTTCCTTATACCGCACGCACTCGTCGCTCGATACCATTTTGCGCGTAATCCATCGTCGCGAATGCGAATTGCTAATGCAATGCGCCGATCTGAAACTGCGAAAACAGCGTCGAAACGAAGAGAAAGGAACGCCGCAAGGAGTGTAAACAGATGTGTGGCTCACACCATTCGTGCACAGTGCATTATTTCCCATTAAACCACGAGCCCGATGTGATTCGATGTGATATGATTTGATTATTCAATCAGCGCGACAACGGGGTTGAGAGCGCGCTTTTAAAAATTGATTCCGGGTACAATTGAATTTTCCACCAAAATCATTTTCCATTCAATTTGATTTCACTTTGAAGTGAAATGAATAATTGAACATGATTTTGTTAATAATGTTCACTAATTAGCGAATTACGATCCTTTTATTATACTCATGTAAATGATCAACATTTTTCATTACATTGTTCCGTCGTACAGAGAGCCATCACAAAATGAACATATCGACAAGTATTTGAATTTGAAACGCGAATAAACATTAATTATCTATTGATTTTCAGTCATGCGTAGCGTGCACAAGTCTGCAGTTGAAAGGATTCATCAGGACTCGTGCCTGGATTGCGTTTCAAGTGCTCCGGTTGCTTGTTCGCTTGACAATGCAGTTTTCCCGTTTGCTAAGTGAGAAATAGTGCTTGACGCGTTTGGCAAATAGTCGTAAATATGTCCAAGACGATACAAAATCCGCGTAGCAAGTGCCAGAAGGGTGTAAGTTATGAATGTTTGTACATACACGTACGGGGAGGGTATGTAAGTCGAAAAAGTTAATAACGCCCGGCAAGTGCAAGCGAGTAAAGGGCTGAAGTGCATGCACAAACAAGTCGTTTCATATCGTTATTCGTTTTTGGCATTCGCTCAAGCGAAATGAGTGCAGTCTAAGGCAAAAGTGCGGATGATGTGGCCACTTGAAAAAACCGCACAAAAGCAATGCGAGCGCACTTCAATGCATGTTCAAATATTTCTTCATATTCGCGTACAAAAAGACCATCCTCGTCGAGTTGTAATATCACACTCAAAACTTAATGAGAATTCTGTTTATTTTCCCCCCTATATGTCCAAAGCTCATAACGCGCTATTTGATTTCATGCAATGCAAATAGCGTTTGGACTAATAATTGTTATTGTTTACAGGCAGACGCTGCGTAGATGTGGCCAAACAGTTTAACAGCAGGGTAAGTGCAACGATCTTGATCAGATAGACACTTTTCGTCGCGGCAATTACAACTGTGGAATTTGTTGTAATACGAAACAATCGTCAACGCGAGTTTAAACGAATACAAAAAACAAACGCAGAAAAAATCGGTGACGCGTCGAGGTCCTAAGAGGGTTTTAAGGTTTAATCCTCAACATACTCGCATCAAATTGGGCAAATAAAGTGCCTTTCGAAGCGAAGCAAAAAAAATACCTCTGTCTTCTCTACGCTTGGATAGTAAGGCACGCCGAATGTCGATGTCACCGCGCTGAAGCATACATAAAAGCGCAATAAGAGCAAGAAAAAAGTGTCATCATCGAAAAGTAATCTTCGACCGTCCAATCCGTACCCTACGTTACTCTGCGTTCAGGTTTTGGGTGTCCGATTGCACTAACAAGACATCAAACTCTTCGCGTTTGGAAATTTCATTTTTGCTGCGACTGGTGGGGCGTGAGTCTGGAAGACATGAATCAAGAATCAAGTTTCGACAGTGTGAAGGGTTTTGATTGGCGACGCGCCAAGATTAAAACATTGTAAGAGGTAGCTTCTTGTTTTTTTGATAATCACAATGAAGCTTATGGTGTCATGGGCGATGATTAGAAAGATCATGAACGAGTTTTCCGCTCATATGAGCAGGCAATATGCATACAATGGACGCCTCACCTTAATAACATCTCGAATTTCAATTCCGACTGACGTTGAGCGGTTAAAAATTCACGTTCTAACACCTCCAGACGCCTTGTAACTTGATAATGTGATTTTTATTTGACGTTACACAATTATAAGGAGCAAGTCACTTATCTGGCCGGTGCAAGCCGCCTAGAGGAATTGTTATCAGCTACTTGTGTTGACTCTGTGTACACTGTTTGAGTGCAACCGTGAATGTGTGATAAGGGCGCTATAAAAAGGGGAGTCAAGAGTCCCTTGCGTTACAGGACAACTCTATTAGGCGAGCGTCCGTTGATATTTTTGTTTCAACAATGGCACGTGCTTTAAACACTCGAAGAAGATTTGCAACTTCTTTCCATAAACAAGTCGGCAGCGTTTCATGCTTTCAGTTTGAATTTCGTTTGTCACTGGTGAAAAAAACTACGGACTATGAAAGTTTATTATTTTCTACTTAAGCCCAGACTCATTGCGCGTCTCAGACAGCATGGAGTCTCGCATAAAGAGAAGAAAATCCCTTAAAGACGCCGAAGCCACCGACGCAGCAACGCTTGTATCGAGTCAACGTTTGTCCGTTATTAGAAAAACATTTCGAGTAGTTTTCGGTTCGGTGGTGTGCAATGTGCCGCCAAATGAATTTCCATTTTCTCGTGGTCTTGCCCTCTGCGCATCACGCAGGGTGGCGGCGGCATTATCTACGCCTCGACGACTACAATTTTGTTTGTTGCGCGCGTCGCTTTAGTTTTGCGTCGTTCATAAACGACGTTTTTTTTCTCGGGATGCATCTTTTGATGACGCATTTGAGCGCGCTCTCGCTTTCCGCGTAATCCAGAACATTAATAGCCTATTAAAAACTTCCCTTTGTTTGGCATTACAATCCATTCTGTTGAATACTGCGTTGTTGGTGTTTCCCTTGAATGGAAAATGCAAAATTTATGTTTGTACATGTTTAAAAGGATTGTTCCAATTAGTTTAGCAAATCTACAAACTGCCCTTTCTCTTGGCAATGCGCACGTGAGACTTGGCTGGTCCTGTGAGGGTGGTTGCTGTTTTTGTGTGCCCGGAGGGTGCAGTCTTCTGCACAGAGGAAAATTTATTTGTTTGCTCTTTCAGTGCGTCCTGCTGCACAAGTTTTGAATGTGTGTGAGTGTGATCTCTACGCTCTGATAAAGTTAATGATGCCCCATTAGCGCACCGTGTCCCATTCTGTGTGCCCTCAAGGGCGATTATCGTCATGATCATGATGATACCAGACTGCTGTAGTTGATTTGATTCAATCACTTAGAGAGCACGCGTTCGTCCATTCCACGTGTGCGTTAAGCTATGCTCTTTGACGTGCTTAAGCGGACCTCATTTCTCTAATTAATTGACTCTTCTAATGGTCCATCAACTAATTGATCAATACAGAGTGCCTGGTTTTTTAAACGCCTAAATATGTTGTGACTGCTTGCAGATGCAACCCCGAAAGCGAATTGTCCTTTCCTGGATTCGGCGCATCGTGCGGCAGTGGTTCATCGGCAGGTATGACGGCCTATTTGAAATCGGCGCCTTATCCCGTACCCGGATTAGGTTTGCATGGACTCCCCGTCGACTCACTGCACACCACAATGGGTTACCCCGGAGGTATGTGCGCAAACAGCAACAATACACATGATTTCTCTATAAACATTCCCAGCTTAAGACTTGCTCACGTGCAATCTTCTCTTTGCCATTTATTTGAGAGTTTTTGATTGACGGTTGTTGGAATTTCAGAATAATAGATGTATACACTCTTCGTATCAATAAAAAATAGTAATTCATTCTGGGATAGTTGGAATTAATACTAACATAGTTCAATAATGTTGTAAATTCGTTGTTAATTACGCAAATTGCGTTTAAATATACAGTTGCAAACATTAGTGCGCGAGACATTGTTGTGGTAATTATAAAATAACAAAACATGAAATATCGCTTGAATGCGTTGCGCCACGCGCTCTGGATCTCACTTTAGCATTAACAATACGCTAACAAAATGGTAAATCTCTGCTGACTGCTGTACAGCCCAAATACTGCAGTCGTAATATTTATTTACGCAGAGTTGGTGCAATTATTATTACTGCTGATATTCCCTCCGAATGCCGATAGCTTACGCACGACGTAAACAAGCAAATTGCTATTTTAAAATCCCTGCAATGGGCGCAAATCCGCACGTTAATTATGATACTTTTATTATTATTATATTTATTTAGCATCATTCAATTGCAACTGAAATTGAACTGAACACACTTTTAATTCAGCGCAATAAAAAGCAATTTTCTGATGGGGAATTTATTGCGCTTGAAAAGTGAATTTTCACTCTGCGCATATATTAATTGAATGGATGGACGCCTGAAGCTTTTTTAATTAAGTTAAACACGCAGTAATTTTCTCCGGTACAATTGGTTTGCGTCTTGAGTTAATCTCAAACTTTTCTTCCTGCAGGTAACCAAAGGAAGCAGCGACGGGAGCGGACGACATTTACACGAGCGCAGCTTGATGTCCTGGAGGCGCTCTTTGCAAAAACCCGCTATCCGGATATTTTTATGCGTGAAGAAGTCGCGCTAAAAATTAATTTACCCGAATCCAGAGTGCAGGTGAGCTCATCCCTTCTCGTTTGTGCATTAAACCATAGCAATTACGCAATATTACGATGGATGGGGGCAAAAAGTAAAAGCAACTGCGGGGTGCACAGACGTGTGCCAACAATAAAATAACAAATGGCAAACTGCATGTTGTGTGTGTTTGGAATGAATACATACATGATGACTTGCAAGGAGCGAAAGCAATAAATCACTAACGAGTAGACCACAGTTTCCTAGTCACTCGCTGTTTGCGTGAATGAATGGCGTGTTTGACTAAGTCGCTCACTGAGATGCAAAAGCACGTCGCACCTCCGAGCCTTTGTTGAAAGTTAGGGGGCGGCCAGCACTCTGTACCTACTGTGCTATAGTGTAAATCACGATCAAGTACATGCTTCATTCATGATAATCTACGTAATGATATTGTTTGAATTGGCCAAGAACCACAATGCCAGATGATTTTTTCCGCCGCATGGTTTCTTTTCATTGTATTTTCACCGAGTTTTACTTCAGTCGTACTGCACTTTGCCAGAATTCAGAACGCGCTATAAAATAGAAAACGTGTAGGATTGCGAAAACTTTAAAGTGCACCGATAGTGACATTTTATACCCGTATATAGTTGGGGGGTTTCTTTTACCCGATGTGAATATCGATTATGTCTGTCCAAGCAAAAACATTGTATTTTTATGCGTCTGGTGTTCAAAGTCACACTATAGTCTGCATGTTTTAGGTTTGGTTTAAAAATAGAAGAGCAAAATGCAGACAACAACAGAAACAACACAATCAACAAAGTGCAGATAAAAGTCATCGCATTAAGAGTAAAGCGCTAATTACCAAATCAACATCTCCAGCCTCTTCCAACAATAATAATAACACAAATACCAGGTAACAAAGTCTAAGTTTTGAACTATTAATTTGTAGTAACGCTTTTTTATATGTCTAGTTCATCTACAAGCTCCCCGATCGTACATACAACCCCACAAGTGAGGGACAGCCCGAACTACAGCAAACCGACAGTTGCAGTGGCAAGCACCAATAATAGATCTTCGCCCGTTAGTATAGAAAACTATATATATAGTTCTTTGCAATCTATGATTTAAAAACTTTATAGGTGGTTTCGTCTGTGTATTCAAATCCTGGTAACTCAAGTATATGGTCTCCTGCATCAATAGATAGTTTTCCTTTGGATCAACATCGATGGTGCAATACGAATCAAGCATCAGTCTTGAGCACAACAAGTGGAAGTGCGAATTGCTACAATAATTATTCGTATTATACCAATATGGACTATTTGAGTAGTAGCACGATGGGACATTCGCAATTTACTGTAATGCTAGAAATTGAAAATCTGTGCTTTCAATTGAATAAAACTGTTAACTTCCAGGATAATAGTCTTGAAAATAGTTGGAGCAAGTCAAAGGATGAAACATCATGGTTTTATAATGCAAGCTGGGAAAGAAAATGAGAATTAATGGCATCTATTGATAAGTAATGAATCTGAATATCCACGTAAGTATGAAACAGTTGCGTTTACTAACTACAGAAATTAACAAATTGAAATTCTAAATTATACCTTAAAAGAATACAAGTACAACATTTTATATATTTAATGGACAAGAAAAGACGTAATCAAGAATTTGAAAAGAATGCCTATGACTTTATCGATGATTTTATTTATAAAATAATGATAAATAAGACAAAATATACAATAAATTCACGAATTTATTAAACATTAGTGAAATTAGGAAGTCTAAAATGCCTCGTCATATAAGTTTAAGTTCTCAAATCATGGTAGGGTTTATTTAAATCGACAAGTAAGTGTGCCAAATTAAACTTTGCTAAATATGTGCATATCTTAAGCAGAAATATAAATTGCAACAGAATTGCAAGAAAATATTAACGGTGATTTTCAATTAAAATATCGCCAAATATCAATATCAAAATGTATAAACAAACCAATTCTTCTTTCCAATTAGCCAATCACTACTTTAACAGATTATAAAATAGTTTCTCCTCTATTAAATTTCAATATTGTGATTTTGGTGCAATATAAATCAAAGCAACGCAAAACTAAATAAGTATAACAAAATTATGTTATTAGGCCTAAACTAAGAATCGAATATTAACTATGATTGTATTGTTTCTGTAAATTGTAGCATCTAGTTATCTTACATAATAAGTTAGAAAATTTAAGGATAAATATAACTAGACGTATCATGAGTTTAATTAAAATTTCCTTTTATATATAAATTGAATTCCTCAACGTAAATTAAGTATCCTTAATATAAGCAAAATTAATATAAAGTATTAAAGTACTAATAGATATTATATATGTATATATGTATTTCTTTTATGTATAATTGAACAAATGAATGCACGTCACACTGTACATAATAATTTACAGATTGTCTGTTCAGTTTTTAGTAGTTACACTAAACATAAAACTTATAAAGCATTAAAAACACCATCGCCATGTCGATTTAAATATGCAGACCATTCATTATTTACATTTGTACTTGGGTTTAAAAATTTGGCACAACGTTCACCCTTTTTCTGAACATTGCATTGTTTACACTCGATGCGCATACGGTATACAGTCATTTGTCCAAGACTGACCTGAGAAATTTCATTATAATATGGAAAATCCTGTTTCGAATTATGAAGCGTTGATGGTTGCTCAGCGTTGAGGCCTTGATATGCACCGCGATCATTCAAGCATTCTTTAGTGAAACGCATGTTCAATTCAACGTCGCTTTCAACAATTTCACCTGGAACAATAACAATTAAACAAAACATGCGATGAAACTGCGATAGTTACTAACCCTTTGTGTTTTTTGACTTTGATAATTTCTGATTAATGCATTGAATATCGTTTTCCAGTAGTATCATCGGACCAGCCACTGGAGGAGCCCAGTAAGTTAAGAATATTAAATCAATGGCATTCAGTTTGGGATCTAAAGACGAAACTAATGTTCCAATCGAACTAATAAGAGGAATTCCTTTTTGAGTAATGTTTGTATCACGTTTGCCTCGTGCGTAACCATATTGTCGATCTTCCATTTCCTTTTCAGTCTCTAAGTCCCAGAGATTTACGGATACATTCATTGCCTTGTTCTTCTCCGCGGCAATAAATTTTGCAATGTCTTCATTCTCTCTTAATTTATCATTATGGGCTTTCAAGTCGCGTTGTTCAAATCGAGATTTACGAAGTTTCCTTTCAAGGTTTCTGAAATAATTATCCTTTAAGATTTGCGTTGGAGAACTATTTAAATCATGAAGTAACTTAGTTCTTGACTGTTTTATATTCTTGTAGCCATAAATGCCATTCGCATCTAAATCCTTTTTTATGGTCATATCATCATCTAAAATTTCATCCCCTCTTGTATCGCGATTGTTTAATTCATTGAAGAGCGTTGCGGAATTTTCATCATCGTATGGATAAGTATCGTCCATTTCAGAAATAACATCCACAGGATAATTTAACTCTTTCTGCCAAGTATCAGGATTAATATCATCATAGCCGTATTTGTTATTTGCTGGCTTGATACGCGAATTGAGTTTGTAACTTTTCATCAACGTGGGATTGTGCCTAAATTGTTGATTCTCGACTGGCTGTTGATTTTCTTGAATATTTGTCTGTACTTGGCCAGTTGGGTGGTTCTTAAGGTATTCCAATGCCTCTTCTAGCGCAGAATGACTATTCTTATATTCTATATCTACATAAGCGTCTGAGGAATAAATTTCAATACCAGGAGGTTGTTCAAATTGATTCAATGCGTACAATTTTATAGATTTAGTTGAATTGAAGCGGAGACGACATAAATCTGCGTAATTTTGTTCGGCTAAGCTTGTATCGCTTAAGAAAGCAAACTTATCTTTGCGGCCTTCAAAACCTTTACAATTGGCGACCCAATACAGGAAGAAATCATGTCCATGTGTATCTGTAGTTAAAGTTAGACCACCCATTTGAGATCCAACAGAATCCACGACGCGTGATGAATTTATAACTTGTCCTGTTGCCCCATCAATAACAAAAGTTTGACTATAATAATATACAGGAAAACCAGCACCCGTCTGATATTTGACTAGGAAATCTGTTACATTATCTTCGTTAAAAAATCCGGGCGTCGGTAGACTCAATGTTTCGGAATTATTTACAGTAACATTCCAGATTTCAGTAAATGTTGCACCGTTTATCGCTACTATAGTTGTATTGAAAAATGCGGAAATTATATCAAGTTGACCATCATTAGTTATATCTACCAAAATCGATGGTGATATCACTCCACTTAATTTATGTTCGTATATGGTCTTAAAGCTCTGAAAATTTATATTGAGATTGTAAATTTATCGTAAGAATGCTAATATATAATTTTACATCGTTTCCTCGAATATAATCCGTCATTGATATTATTGTTAGATTCCCACTTGATCTTGGGCTTCCGGTACCAAATAATATCAGATTTTGACCATTTTTCTGGGGTAATAATTGTGGAATATAAAAACTCTCAATATTATTTGGCGTTGACATGCGCTGAACTTCACTACCAGTTTTACCAGATATTAAAATTAGGTGACCAACGAGAGAATTATCCAGATCATCTAAAATTAAAAATTTTAAATTTATTTAAAGTATTAGTAGCTGCTTCGTAATTCAACATATTACTCTTTTGGGATGTATGCGATGTCAATATATCTGCAATACCATCATTATCCTGATCGGGTACAAAATTAGCAGCATATATATCCAATTTCATGTTTAACGTTCTAGTTTCATCATACTCCCAAATTGTCATTCCATCCTTTGCATTTATACTAAGTAACATCTGAAATATAATAATACTTTGTAGAGTTACGTAATAGATATATTTTAAAAGTTCTTACTCCCTGATTTCCGGTGACAATACAATCATTTATTCCATCAGAATTTAGATCATACGTGCAATAAATCGTAAGAACTCTGTAAGGTAAATGTCTTTTCCATATTTGCTTTCCATTAAGGCCATCTAGAGCAATTATGCCACCACCACAAGGTTGTGCAACATTCATAAACATCGGACAAAATATTTCTTCCGGTAACGAACCACTGTCTACGGCTCCAAACCCAAAAATTATATCATCTATCTCATCTTTATTAATATCAACCGTTCTAATTGAAGTTTCTGATTTTATTTTTGGTATTGATTGCGCCCAGATATTGGCGACTTTCAATTCACTGCACGGTAGCACATTATTTGTGGTTGAGGGAATAGGACGCGTTTTCGTAACTATCCAATTCTTCATTTTATCAATGGGCAAAGGAAACATTGATACTATTATAATCACTAATAAAATCAATCCTAAAATATTTTCTATAAAATATTAAATTAACTCGAAAATATGTATTATGTACCAATTAAAACTAATAGTCCGCCGCATATATAGCAACATGGTTTGCAATAAGGCCTGCATGGAGGACGATTCCTTAATCTACTTTTAAAGTCTGGTTTTGTTAATTTTCTTCGCGGTGCCATCAAAGGCCTCTTTAGCCCAATATCCTCAGAATACTTAAATAGCATTTATGACAATATCATATTTTTGTTCTTTAGCATATCACCTACCTTAAATCGGGCTTTTCCATCACGTATGAATACCTCATCTTCAACATCGCTCAAATCGTCTTCATCCAGAGAAATACTTTCACGTATTTCACCAGAAAGGTTCATTCCAGGATATGTTGCCATTATTTCAATCTACACTATTACTTTTGTTACACACTTTATAGGTAAGGGTCAATAATTTATATATGCAGAGCAAGTACAACCCAAATATTATTTACTTCTCGTCATGTTGTAGCAAAACAGTAAAGTAACAAAACAGTGTAAACATATGTTACATGTTGCAGCAGAATGGTTGAATACAGATCAAGCACCAGCACATGCCCCAACTTATTGATTTTCTAACAACTTGGGCAGTGTACTGTATTAGCTGCAACTCTAAATACAAAGTGATAACCGCCAGGAAAATTACTCATATATTGAATTTCTTATCATGAACATATATAAAACGTATTATATATTTGGGTGTGTGTGTTCATTTAATGTGGGTGGCGGAAGTGTTGCCGGTCTGGCTTTAAGACATACTGCAAACAAATTTTATGTTAAAACATAATTATTGTTTGTACTATAGGTTTATCCATACCTCTCAATCAAACTGGCCCTCATGGATGTTGTAATTGCAGATGGAGCATTTTCACTAAGTTTAAATATTGATTCAATTACTGTTAATTCTGTTGAAGTGGTATCCATTCCAGCAAATGCACACCAATCATTTACCACCATACCAGCTGACACTACCTCACTGCCTCTATTTACAGTACCTGCCTTTAAATAGAATAAAGAAATCAAAATAAATATTTAAGATATTTAAAATGATGATACTTACTACTAATGGCACTTGTAACAAACTGGATAATTCTTCTTGATCAATAACACTGGTATTAGGATGCACAAGTCCTCCTTGATTGCTTAAAACACAATAGGAGCCAACTAATACATTGCTTGCTATTGTTTGACGAAACACTTCAACTTTCAGAACATCTGCAATGATTTCTTCTGTTTCCCTATCCAAGTCTGGATGAACAAGTGCAACATAATCATTGCAAGCAATAACATTTCCCAAAGCTGATAAACGTTCCTCAATTCTTTGAACTTTAACACTTTCTGGAAGCGCATTTCTAATATGTTGTAACTCAGTATCCAGTGTAGTGCTCGGCACAAGTAATCCATGCTTATTGCCAACACACATTCTGCCAATAATTCTACAGCCAGCTAATGATGTGTGTACTACTGGAATATTTTCTGACAATTCTCCCTCAAATGTACTGAAAGGCAAATGTAGACAATAAATAGTTATTATGAATCATTGTGCAACAAACCTGTAAAAGTTTTCAGAACCACCAATGCTGACCAGGCAATACGCATTAGTTAGTTTGGAAAACACACCAACTTCATTATTATTTTCAAATTGTACACGTAATGCCATTTTGATGTTTGCTAACACAAAATTTAACTCCAATAAAACGCTTTCGCCAAAAACAATCAACACGTTGTGCAGCGTTGTGTATGTATGATTTGTGGTTATGTGCAGTTATGCGTGACACAATAATTGAATCTTTGGCTCTGGAACTTACACAATTAAAAATTTAGTTTATAAAATAAGTTTCTTATTTTATGTAATGGAACTAATAAAGTGAATATGTACTTAATTATTGATATTATCAAAATATAAAGTTTGAAGCATGTTTAGCGTATTTATTTATTGTATATCGTAGCTAAGGTAGCCTATGGTCAAAGTCGTCAGCTAGCATAAAGTATAATTGGAGGAGCGATATTTTTATAAAATAGCTCAGTAACTGGAGCGACTGACAGTTATGCGGGGAATGAGAGTTCGAGTAATATTTCCACGGCAGTTTTTTAAATTAATAATTAAAAACATAATTCAATCTAACAGTTTAGATATATTGCTTCGTGGAATATTATTCAAATACAAGGAATCCTGATTTATATAGAATGGTGTATTCACAGCCTTATCGAATGACATTTCTTTATTAAATAATTCCGACATTCGACGTCAATCAGGAATAGGGAGGCAGTCCCAGGTTGGATTTCTGTCTTAGCTGGGCTGCTTGCCGGGAAGCTGGCTTGGGTGGGTTATCTGGAGGCAATAAATACTTAGAGGCAACAAATTTGACTACTGCAGACTACTGACTACGTTCATTGCGGCCTCATGGAAAGTGCAAAAAATTGAATTCTTCAACAAGTCAGATTTGAGCTCTCTTGGGGAACGAACCAGAGACACTCAGCCATAGCCTCCACCACTGGGTACCGAGCGTCGTTGCATTTGCAAATTTGATCTTTGTCTTTTATCCTTTAATTCGATCGAATTTAAAACAGCCGTATTCTGTCCCGGGGATTGAACCCCAGCCACTCAAACTACAGCCACAGACTATACCTCTAGAGTGTTGTATCATTGGGGAAATTAATTTTGGACTTCTAGTCTCACATTAGCTTGATTTGAATGAAAAATTGTATTGCAACTTGTTAACTTGCAAATCCACTGTTATAATGACTCTTTGAAGATTGTCACATGAGGATATGTAATTATTCCAATAATACACAATGTCCCAGTGCAGCCCTTGCACGTTACAACATATAATAACTAAGTATGTTTGTTGAAGGACTATATGGCGCAAATTTCTTGTAGCAGGCGACATTTTGCAGGCACATCTAACAGAATTCTTTTATATTATCAATTTTGGGGATGATTTATAATAGATAAGAATTATAATGAAGTACTATTGTGTACTATTTTTGGTAAAAATGTTTTCTAATTTGAAGGTGTAAAAATATATTCGCGAAGTTTACTGAACCATTGTATTTATTTATTATAACAAGTGTATAATAATCTATTTGTTATATATTGTATTTGGATTTAAATTGAAGCAAATATTTATTTTACGATTAAATTCTCTTTTTATTTATCTCATAGTACATGTAACACTCATGACCTCCAATATTGTTATATGCGTGTTGCGCATGCTCAACTCAATTATAAAACCGGCTTTAAGTCACTAAGGTGGTCACTTGTGCTGCGGCATATCGACGTTAGTTCATTTCAGTTTGTTCGGTGCTGTTATTCATCTGGTTATCGGTGAGTTGTATTCAAGCATTTTGATGATCATTTACAATATTTACAATATAATATCATAGAAAAATTATCTCAAAAACATAAATGACATAATTATTTGGCAATTTATTACAATTCATGACATTCTAAATTAATTTCATATTGATTAAAACACTATCATTATTATCTGTTTTATATACGCGCATTTGTATTTTTGTATCCGTTTATATGGAGGGTCATCCGGAGCATAATGCAGATATAACGAGCGAGGCCGTGGAGGATGATGATTTTTACGTTATTAAACGAAATCATAAAACGACGGACATTTTCTCGCTTGACAGTTAGACGGGGACTATATAGCAGTTAATAGACTTTAATTATATCAATTTACAGATTCCGGTATGGCTCCACAATACAAAATCACTTATTTCAATGTGACTGCGTTGGCTGAGCCAAGTCGCATGATATTAAAGTACGCCAATATCGACTTTGAGGATGACCGTTTCGAAAGAGAACAATGGCCAGAATTAAAACCTAGTAAGGTAGTTCCCTAAACACAATTTGATGTATTAATGCATGCTTTTTAAGAAATGCCTTTTGGGCAAGTTCCGGTTTTAACCGCCAATGGGAAGCAGTACCATCAAAGTATTGCAATGGCGCGCTTTTTCGCTAAGCAAGCAAAACTTGTTGGAAAGGATGATTTCGAAGACTTGGAAATTGATAGCGCTGTCGATACTGTAAACGACCTAAGAGCAAGTAATAATGTTTGTTAAAACCTAATAATTAGATTATTATAGTGGGACTGTTTTAGAAATTGCAACCTACAGTTATGAAAACGACCCTGCCATTAAGGAATCACGTAAAAAGCCATTGTTTGAAGAAACTGTCCCATTCTACTTGGACCGTCTTGATAAAATGGCCAAGGAGAATAATGGTTACCTTGCATGTAAAAAGGTTGTTGGTTTTGACATCGTTTTCAAACAAATATCATTAAATATTTACTTTTTTATTTACAGTTGACCTGGGCTGATTTCTATTTGGTTGGTCAGCTTGACTATTTGAATTTCATGGTCGGCGGAGATTTGTTTGAAAAGCATTCAAACTTACAAGCCGTCCGGGAGCACGTTGTCTCCATCCCACAGGTGAAGAAATGGATTGAGGAACGCCCAAAAACAAACATCTAAATGTTCTTTAAGGTTTTTAAAAAGAATTCACGCAAGTTAAATCATCTTTATACTTATGTTGCTTGAAATACTTCGAATGAAAATAAAGTTTTATCGTGTAAGTGAAGTACTTTTATTTGTTATTGCATTGATTAGTAATCTGAAGATGGTCGATTTCTTATCCAACTTTTTATTTCTGGTATTTCTCGTACTTCATTTCTTATCTTATCAAGGCTTAAATACATTGAACCATCCAATATATCCGTTTTCAAAACACCACATGTGTAATCTAATATAGCTGTAAAGTAAATATCAGCCCACGATAACTGAAAACAAATACAGTTGGTAGAAATCAATATTATGAATATCAAGGTGTAATATTTGATCAGTCAGGTTTTCTTTTATATCACCTTTCTATTAGCCAAGTATCCACTTGCAGCCATACTTTCCAGGCGACTAAAGTAAAACGGAATGGTCTCATTCAATAATACTTCCAAGCGAGATGCGCGTTCGTCAGAATCATTTCGCAGCTTGTTATATTCAGATATTTCTACGTAAATTATAAGAATGTGAAAGTATCATTTAATAATTAAATGCTTACTTCCTCTGAAATCTGTTATAGTATCAATGACCACATCAATTTCATAATTTTCCCATTCATTGTCACCAGAAAGACCGACCAGGTTTGACAAATATCTGCAGATTGCGATACTTTGATGCATGACTTTGCCGTTAGTTTCCAATATCGGAAGCATACCAAAAGGCGCGGCTAATAAAAAAGAAATTAATGTAAATACCACAACTTATAAGCCTATACTTATACGTACAGTCCTTACGATCTGTCCATTCATGTTGAGTTATTCTAATATCTTCAAATTGTAGATGTCCATAACTGAGAAGCCATCGAATTGGTTCCGCTAAAGCCATTACAGGAAAATACGTCAATTTATAAATTGCACGTGCTTCATCATGCAAAAGGTTGCTTGAATTGTCGTCTACAATTTGAATCCTGAAACATAATTCTACAATAGCTCATGAGTGCGGTAATAATATTTATAAATAATACTCCGCCATGTTAATAACACTTCTTTAAATGCTGCTGAAATTATTTAAATTACATTAATTTTTAGAATTAAAGTGACAACAAAATTTGGCACCATGAACGTCTATGTAAAATATTATGACAGAGAGTCGCAAATTTAAATTAATTTACTATGATAGACGTGCCAATTGTGAAGTGATAAGATTCCTTCTTGTTTACGGTAACATCCCCTTCGAAGACGTTCGGGTAACCAAAGAGGAGTGGTTGTCAATGAAAGAAAGTAAAAATACCATACTTTTCGGAAAATTACCTTTGCTTTATATTGACGAAGAAGTTTTCGAAGGGACAATTTCAATATGCCGATACTTAGCAAATATGATAAATTTACTTGGAGCAACTCCAGAAGATAATTTGCGCATCGATTCAATTGTTGAAAATATAAATGATCTTAGGAAAAGTAAAAGTAAAATTCCTGTCTTACCTAACTTCTAAGACAAATTATGTTGCAGTAGTATCTGAATATAATACCAGTGCAGAGTGTATGTCAAGAAAAAAGCAATTACGTTCTCAATTAAAGACCGAACTATTTCCTTATTATTATGAAAGATTTAATACGCTTGCGCGCGGTGGATACATTGCGGGTGCGCAATGTACGTGGGCGGATTTCTATTTAGTAGCCTTCTTAGATTATGCAAACGATGTGATGGAATGCCTTATTTCAGAAAGTTATCCTTATTTGGAATCGCTTCGATATAAAATCCATACCATTCCAGCGATTAGCAGCTGGATCGCAAAATATCCTTTTTTACCATATTAAAAGTAAATATAATAATTATACAAAACACAAATAACATAACCGATATTTTAAATATTAAGAGTTCCATATTGTGTATTGTTATAACAAATGTCGCTGTTATTACTAATAATTCAAAAAATACTACATAATTAAACTTGATCTCAATATCATATCCTGTAAAGTACCTGTAGTAAGATAGTATTAATGTCTTATCGTAATATTATACAAAGACATTTATTACTTAGTAATATTTTCCATAATTTTGTATAATTATCTTAATTAATATATAATCAACTATAACTATTTACAATGCAACATGGTACAATAATGATTCATACGTACATAAATTTAATTCCTTCGTGGTTCAATTGCATCAAGATTGCACGTATTCCAAGTTCTCATTGTCGCTTTATTTTTTCTTTTGGCATTAATCATAACGTGCTAGATAGATAATATCGTCGAATCAATAAAATATTTTTACGATATTTAATAAATATATACCTATCCTCATTGTATATATTTTATTTAAATGTATTTTTATCATTTGCATTTGAATCAATTACCAATCAATATCGGTAATTCAATTAATAAATTGTTAATAACAACTCTTATCACAGCGACCATCAGTTTTTCGCACTGAAAATTGCATGTTACATTCATTCGTTCGTTCTCTTGCGTTTATAATCGCTAGTAATTCAATTACTAAATTATAACGTCGTGTTTATTTAAGATCTGTGTCAACGTTGCTCTTGTAGTGACTTTATAATATTCTATTGAGCATTAATAATGAAATTAAAAGTAGAGAACCGTTCAAATCAAAATAAGTTTTTGATTATTATCCCGTCCATTAACTTACAACGAATTAATTTATAATAAATTTAGCCGTGAAAGCGTGTAATTGGGAAATTTATGGATGCGTGAATGTGCTTTGACAAGAAGTTTTTTGCAATCAAAGTTATCGCAATGAAATTAAAGTATTATTTTGAATTTGAAAAGTATTATGCCTAGAATGTATCAACTACGTATAAATCAACGCATATAAGCATTGACTATTAGATAGAATTCGATCTGGATTGTTGCCTTATCTGATTAGCATATTAATTTTATTTTAAGAACAGGACGCTCACTTCCTTAAATCTTGTGGAAGTAAGTTGGACGTTACCATAAGGAGGGGTGCAAATTGCAGCGTATTTTTTTAGTGCCGTGGGCTAAAATTTCTTAAGAAAATGTTATTACATTCTTTTCTGGTGTAATAATTATTTTAAAATACTATTTTCCGTTGATAAATTATTTAAATATATCCCATTTCGAATTTTCATTCAATTCGTCTAAGTATTCCCTATGATTAGTTTTATGTAGTTTGATTGATGATTGATTTGACATTGCTTTTCAATGTATATTCCTCCAACATATGTTATAATGAAATTTTTGTTTTACTTGCTTGCGAAAATGTCTAGATGTTCAATCTATAAAATTTTCTAATTTCTTCTTCTATATATTTGCCTAACGTGCAGTTTTATTCACCTAGCAATTTAATAATTAGATTAAATGCATGTCTTTTATTTATTAAATATGGTGCAACGAGCTTATGATTGATTTATGAAATACAAACCGATGATCGTACCGTGCTCTAGATTTTAGATTTACTCTAGTTATCGTTTCATTTAGGCCTACTTTTACTTATTACTTTAGTTATAAATCTTCACCAATATCATTTACTTGCTACCAATAGTACAAATATTAGTCAACTGCTGTTAAAAAATAATGAAATTAATTATTGAAATCTAATTTATCGTCTTTATAAGCAACATAGTTTGTTCCATCAATTAATTCTTTCAAAAAATAAATACTTATTTTAATAGTGTTCTTTGACGCAAGATTTTAATGTTCATGTCTTGCTGTATCCTTGTTAAAAACTAGAAATATTATTTAAATATTTTTAATAATCTTCCTCACTAATTGAAACCTTGCTACATGAGGACGTGCATATTAAAGGATTAATTGGCTAATCATAATCAATATTGGTTATACGATTAGAGTAATATATTTACTCTAAGCAACTTTCTCAGAAATAGAATAAGTAGAAGTTAATGAAATATTTAAAACGTGCATCTAAATGCAATTGGTTTCTTTGTTTTCTTTTGGTTATTTACATTAAAATAGTACAACTACAAATTTTTGCTCTAGGTTGTCAACTAATTATTTTACAAGCCATTAAAACTTTTATAACGCATTTTTTGGCACATGTCTATGATTTGCGAGTTGGTCTATACATCAGTGTTTAGTATAATACGCACGCGTTTCAATGTTACAAGGTTGTACAATCAATTTTCTTCTAATTTTTAATATGCATGTATCTATAGGATTGAGTCTTTAAATCACTACTGTTGTACTGCTCCATAGCATGTAAATCTAATTGGTTCAGTAGGTAGATGGGATTTCATTCGATAATGGGTTTGATGAAGGGCAGCTATCTATATTCACAACTCTAATCATAACTTTGGAAATTGATTATATGCATGTGTACACTTTGATGGTATATATAATCATTCAACCAGTTTTCTAATAATGATTGGTTGTGTAAAATAATGACTAAACAAATTTATATAGAAGAATCAACTATCTGATAATTTTTGAAGTAGGGTTAAATAACAATAAGCAAACATTTTTGTAGGCTTATGTAGTGTACGCAAATGTTTATGGTAAACGTAACTATAATGAAATTACTTATAAAAGTTAGAAAATCATATGAAACAAGAAAAATTATTACATGCAGCCAGAGTATGCGTTGACCAGACTGTTCCAGTCATCAGTCCACTTTCCACTACAACTTAAAATTTAGCCTTATGTAAATTTCATTAAATCAAACATTGTAGTGTTTACAGCCCGTTTTGTATCAATAAATATGTAATATGTGACCAGACTTAATAATCATTATACGTCGTTCGTTTCTTTCGTTAATTAATTAATGCGTGTTAAACATGTTACATGTCTATGCACCATTTTAATATTATTAATTTTCGTCATTCGTTTGTGTCATTCACAGTTTGCTTTTTATTTCTTCGCAATAATCATCATTATAGTAATATAATTGAGCACCATGGAAGGAATGGATGTATTTTTCTTTTTTTGCTTCACAATTTTTCATCCGCATCATACATCATCACAAATTTATTATTTTCGTATAATGATGGTATTAGTATTGAATGTTATCTGACAAAATGCGCAAATTATTTAAATGTAAAAAATACGTAACTTATGCTTGTGCTTTTAAGTCGGTTTATAGCGTATGTACAACAATGCCGTATTAAAACGTTAGAAATAAACAGAACTAATTATAGAAGATAAAATAATTATAATAATGATGAATATAAGTAAAATAATAATAGACGCAAACGAAAAATAATAAAATCGGGGTATCAGTTTCGGATAGTGATTTATGATAAATATAATCTCTATATTCTGACATAATTTTTCATAGGAATGCATTATTCCATTCATTAATCATTGATGCATACTTATTTCGTCATTAATTTAATATTGGTCTCTTAAAGGAATTAAGAAAAAAGTGTATTTTCAATTTCGATTAATACTAAATTTTCAAATCAAATGGGGTCAGAATATATTCCTGTAGAAAATTAGCAATTAATGTATGCAACAGATACATTATAGATTCCATTGCGGCTTATGTGGTCACATTGCTTACAGTTGTTATCCCTATTAATTTTTGTTTGTATCTAGCTTTTGAAGATTTTTGTTCCTGAGTGCATTTAAAACTCTATTTTGGTCGCGTTTTGTGCCAAAATAATGTTTCTGGATATAAACGCACACCTTCCACACTAAATATTGACACATCTGAAATTGAATCATATCTATAGTACGTGTAAGCACATGCTGAAATAATTACCATCCGGGAGTTCATGTAATTTCTTAGGCAATCCATGAAAATAAGGATGTTGCATTGCATCGTCAGCACCTATCCGGTTTTCTGGATTTAATTGGAGAAGCGATGTAGCCATCGTTTGCCCTTGTGACATATCCAATAAACGTGGCCAATAAGCGCACAATTTCTTAGGTCTATATAGCACTATTTTATGTGGTTTGTAACCGGGCAATCGGGTAACACCCTCCCAGGTTTCCTCTGTAGGTGTACCAAGAACCTACACAATATGAATTCATTATATAAATGCATGAATATATTAGCGCAGCAACGTGCCTTAAATATTTTATCGAGTTGGTCATACGTGTCGCGTACGCCCGGGAAGATTGCCATGCCGGTGATCATTTCGACGAAGATGCAACCGACACCCCACATATCGAGGGATGTGGAATACTCCGTGCTGCCAAGGAGGACATCCGGCGGCCGATACCACAGCGTTACAACTTCGTTGGAATACGTATGACTGGGCACGGATTTGGCGCGGGCAAGACCAAAGTCGGCTAGCTTTAATTCACCGATTTCGCTGATGAGAAGATTCTGCGGTTTCACGTCCCGATGAAGGACGCGACGCGCATGGCAGTATGATAGTCCCCGCAATAATTGGAAAAGGAACAATTGGACATTGCGCGGGTCCAAGCCGCCACTATGTCGCTCCAGGTACTGTGATAAGTCTGTATGCTGAAATTAGACATGATTGAGCATACACATCTATCCTTTAAGCACCATCATAAGCAAGACTTACAACAAATTCAAACACAAACGTAAGAGTCTCACGCGTATGCACAATGTCATGTAAAGTGACAATGTTTGCGTGTTTCAGTTCTTTGAGGAGCGATGCCTCCCGTATGGCCGTAAAAGGAGCACCTTCCTCTTCCTGCAGCCGAATTTCTTTCAGTGCCACTACTTGATTTTTTAAACTAAAAAAGGAATTTATGTAAAACGCTTTAACATTTCCAATAAATATGAACTTACTTGCTAAAACCCTTATAAACAGTTGCATACGATCCCTCGCCTAATTGTTCTAACTTAATATAAGCTTCGGATTTGCCGAATGGAGAATCGCCCTGAAAGATTAATAATGAGAATTAAAATTACAATTACTACGTGGAAATATAACTTTTGCTGATATTCTTTTGAAAAAGTTATTTCTTGCTTGATTTTAATTCAATTGAATACAGAACGTATCCTTTCTATACCCACTTCTTTGGATAATGTTTTCGAATTAAAGTCACGTTTCGGCAATATCCCAGCATGGTGCATTTTAAATTTGAGAATAGCGCGTCGCCCTACGCAGTTAGGGGTACGGTGTGGTGATTAGGATATTTGCTGGACGGACGCAATTTCTTTAATTTCAGAACAAATGCTTCTTACGTGACTGCATTTCAAGAGCATCCAATTAAGTAAATTAAGGAATGGCCAGAAAATTGATGCAATTTCTTTTTCCTCTTTCTCCAATTACGTTTCGCTTTAAACGCTTTTTTATATCACATTATCAAACAAAGAAAGAAATAGTACTTACTCCAAACGCTGAAAAGCGCTTCATTCGGCGATGATCTGAGCCCTGATTGAGGAGAACCTCCGATTTCGGTCTGGGCGGTTTCTTCGGTCGAAGAATAACGCGTGTTTCCTCTCGGATATCTTCATCAAGGAGCTTGCTGTCTGAAGAAACTGAAAGCTGTCGTTTTACCCTGTCGTGCCCCGACATATTGTTCCATTCTATAACATCAAACCGAATCAGTACAAATGAATATGGTCATTTTAAAATGAATATTAAATAAACGAAATCACATTAACTTTGCTTTTCTTTCTTCACAAAATTTAATAGGGCATTCGAATTAAATATACCATCAAACTGGTTGCTAAGCCTTAGTAACCAGTTTCACGTATCCCTCTAAATTGAAGCTAAAACTAAATTGCTTTGGAATCGTCATGGGAAATTCGAATGCCAGTGAAAGAAATAGAGACGAATTGGAAATTGTCGGATTGCATCTTATTCGTTGGCATTTTAATTTACGATCTTTCTATTTCAATTTAATATATGTAAAGTCTTTAAATGAAATAAATAATATAGTCGGGAGTAAAGCAATTTATTGCAGTAAAATGCATTTGATGCAGACTTCACTTTAACGCACAAATATGCGATGTATGCAGCTTTTAGAATCGCTTTAATTTTTAATATTTCTAACTTTGTCTCGTAAATTCAACGCTGAAGTACTCACAGCACAAACGAAGCTTATATAATGTAAGCGCGCTCGCTGGAAACGTTTATTTTCGCATTTTGTTGTTTTTTTTTCCCGTATGAACTGCTCTTTCCACCCCTTTGTGTTATTTTTGTTGTTTCTTTGCGTCCATCCAGCCGTGCACATGAAAAATATTATGCAAGTTCTTTGCTCCGCGCTCGAAAGCAGCCGTCCAGAGCAAACTTATTGTCTATCCCTTATGCACTAAGTAATTTTCACGTTTTTATTCCAGCTTTCATTGCATCGCTAAGGGGAAAAGCTTCACACCAATTTTTCAACGTCCTCGTCTTTCTCTAAGCAGTTAGCGCAAGCTTTTTTGTGTAAGCTCTGGAGGAACGTCGTAAGCGTAGTGGAACTTAAAAGGAATAATTCTCAAAGAGCGGGCGACGTTCTATTAATGTACCAGACGGTGCACAGCAGGACCAAATCCATATTACTTTTTTAGAAATATAAAATATCTACTCAACCAATTTCCGCAATTCCGCAAACTGATGTTATTTAAACGTAAATTATGGAAAAGTATAATTCATTCGCAAAGTTTATGGCGTTGCTTTACGTTGGTGGACAATTTTCAAGGAAATAATCAGACGAGGCGCGATAAATTCGGGCTTCGCTTTTGATACATATTTTTCAAGACTTTTTTATGAAATGAGTAGCAAATTGCGCACAAATGAACTTGCACTCGAGCGTTGGCGCGTTTCCAAAGTGTTTATTGATATTTGGTACAAGTTTCCTTTCATGATTTATTCAAAATATTAAAAAAGAAATAAAATTTTCAAATACAGGTATTCATGTGGACAATTCAAAGAATTAAGTGATTTTGATGACCTCGACATGGACAAAATGCCTGGTTAAATAATAATTTTGATGTGATAGTAAAACGCTGACGTAGAATGCGCATTCAAGTTTTAATTTTCCTGCCGTCACACCAGCGGATAAAAGCGCATAAAAAGCGGATAGAGAAACCGCCCCGAGTGCATACACAGAACAACCGTATCGTTTATTAAGGCTAATTATGTTTTTCCTTGGGGGCTTGTCGCTGAATGAATGGAGCGGGAGGACTCTCCTGTACACACACAAAACGATCTCATTATATGCGTTCGCGCTGCTTAGATGGTGGTGGCGCCGGTCGCGCAGCAATCAGCATCGACGCGGCGGCGCGCACCTTCTTCCTTGGCGGCTCATCATCATCGGTGAGGGGCTTCTTCCGCGAACGACCTGTTAGATTGGAGGGCACATGCAAGTGGAAAATGCGGAAAACGACGCCGTACGTATTATACGTACGACAAGAGGATGCTGGAATCTTATCAAGCACATAATGCTAAAGCGTAACGAGAGCGCCGCGCACGGTGTTGTTAAGGGCGCAATTTGTGTCCTTAATGGTCTTACGTAGAGGGTGCATTCAACGCGCATGAGGATGCCAATATACTAAATTGCATCTATAAGAGCACTTTCGATGAAAACGTAAAATATTATTGAAATTATTATTTCTACAGTCGGCTAAATAATGCATATTGAAAATATTGACTTATTGAAGAGCGAATTGTAACCCTCGGTGGAAGGAAAAGAGAATAGAATGACAATTACGTCGCGCACCGCCAGGAGGAAAATTGACGCCGGTGAGAGATCACAACGGAATCGAGCTTGAAGAGATTTCCACGATCTGTTATGACGAGAAAGCAATGCTTCGCTTGCTGCATAAATTTGATGTTGAAACGAACGATCGTTAGTGTGAAGAGCAAATAATTTCGTTTTATATTTTTACTCCTCGATACATTTTATATTTCCTAAGTTACGGTGAGACAAAAATGCTGAATTTTCATCAAAATCAATATATTATTCGATTATTAAAGGTTAATAGCTCTACAAAATAATTCACACATCCCAAGCAACCAGAGATGCTGATAACGGAAAATTACAATGAAATTTGCAAAATTGGACATCACGGCTTGTATTTCCATTCAAATGAATGCAATTATCCGCACGAGAGGCAAAAAATATGCGTTCGCCCAAATTGCCGCAATGTAAATGAAATGCAAACGACCACCCGACGTGCTGTCGTTTAATTATCGCAATGAACATTTACTGAATATAAAAGTAGCGACAGAGCAGTACAATTCACGCATGAATATCCATCGAGTGGGAATTGGAAATATATTTTTATCCTGATAGAAAATTTATTTTCATGAAATAACGGTCGTTATATTTTCGGTATTTACTGCAGAAACAAGTCCATACGTATAACAATTTTGGTAAATAACCAATAAACATCTCCATTCATCAAAGTTATACGAGCACTCATAACAGCATTCCATCAAAAATTCATTATGTCAATGAAAATGATTTATGTTTCATGTCCAGTTGCAAACAGAATAAACGAGCAGCGCACCTTTGCGAATTTTACGCTTATTGCAACAGCTCAATATTTTGTGTTTATAGCTCACAATATAGCAGTACACAAATAAAACAACTGAAATTGAAATTGCGATGATCCATCATTACTGCTCAGCGTTATTATGAAAGAGAAGATGCGCGTAATATGCACTTGGGTTTCGCGCTTTTAATAGCATTAGACTCGTTATGCTATCGGAAAGACGGTGTGATGGAGGGCATGCAATAATTAATTACAAAGTTAATCGAAGTTGTAATTTTCGACGTCGTAATTTTATCCACGCTGTCGCCTGCAATGCATGCACCAAGTGCTTTTCATAAAGTGCTCAACTTTAAAACTGACGTCAATTTGCCGTATTAATAACTATGTGCAATAACTAACTGGATGGATATCCTAACTAGCAGGCGCGATATAATAAGTTTTAAGACGCACAATGTAGATATGCCCTTCGACACATAAATGGATATCAAGAGTGTCTTAAAGTGGCTTTTCGTAAACGAGCAAGTTTGATTCCCTTGCAAGTTTAGAGTTTATTAGTTCACAGTTTTTGACCGCCGAAATGCGCATTAATTTTATGTCAATTTACATTCAAACTTTTACCGCCCAGACTTTTGTGCAATATCGGAATTTATGAGCAATAAAAGTTTGCCGCTCCCAAGCCAAACAAATGATTAATTATTAATCAGAAAAGTTCAAACTTGTTGCAGAGTATTTTGTTAAAATATTTAACGCACGTCAAGGCTGCTATGTCAAGTTTTTTTAGAAGTTTAAGGTTCTCAAGTTGTTCAAGTTCTCACCGCGTAATTTAATAATAATTAATAAGGACATATTTGCAAGGGAGGTAAGTATTTGTTTAATGTTGTTAGAACAGCGTGCAACTTGCAAAGCTTGCGTTAACACACAGATTAGTCAACTAATTAAGGACTAGACTAATTACGCTTTGATATCGCGTATCAGACAGCACTAAATTACGAAATTCGCAACATTGCGTTGTTCATCCAACAGCGCATTTTACGCGTGAGCGTTGAGAATGGGCAACGTGTGAGTTTGTGGGTGGAAACCAAATTTACGCAGATTAGCAGAACGCACAACCAACGTATTATTTTACCAACACTGTAAAGCAGCACACCGAGAAACAGATGTTCATCTATGGCTTATTCGCAGTGGAACACGCACAATTATATTGCCAACTAACCAAATTCCATTTGTTGTTCATGATTTACTTTGCTTGTATGTGCACATGTACCACATGCTTGTGGTTTTCACGATTTCCAAACTTCCAAGCTTATCACAAAGCTTACTAATTAACTATGCAAACATCTATTATAATTATTTGCAAATCACCTCAATATTTATTTTGATTATAATTCAAATATACGAAATGACACTTTAATAAAGAATAATATTGGAATAATTATCCCGTTTAAAGGTTTTGTGTATGAACAATCAATCGACCGTATTGTTCCTTTCATCACACTTCAGCGTCATATTCTGGTTCGCTCGCATTATACGCACTAGAATGTAATATGAAGTTTGTAGATTGTCAATGCATGGAATGGAGTTGCATTCAAGTGAATATAGTCATCAGCATCATCAATAGGTGCCGAACGCAGTAGAATTGAACAGGAGATTGGATGGCATCGAATGACAACTATGCTTAACGTGCTAATTACTCACGTGCATGCATCGAACACTAATTGCAATGCCCTATAAATTATGATTAATTGGGTGTAATTATATCATCTGTAGTAATTAATATATGCGTTTAATTAATATGCAATATAAGTGCAGTAATATTGTCCGCTAGTTCTGACTATTATGGATATCCAATCATTATCCTTTTTCTGCTAAATATTACTCGAGTCATTGGGTCGTGGATATTGTCGCTTTTCCGCATTTTTCAAACTTAATGGTGAGTATAAGCCGCTGCCAAGTAATTAAATTTAAACGAATAAGGAGTTTCATGCTTGTCTTTAATTTAAAACCAATTAATCAGCTTCCAAATGCTCGCATGTCAATAAACATAAATTAAAGTAAACAAAGCGGCAACGTAATGGAAGGGCAAAAGCAAATGAAAATTGAACAGCGCAATGTCGTTCTTCGAAAGCGCGTTCCGTAGTGGAAACGATTGCGATTTAGATTGGAAATATCGAGTTACCCATCACCTTTACGTTCGATGCGCCACGAAGAGTCGACTACAATTCAGCTTCCTTCCTTCCTGTGCGCACATTCACTCATTCGGTTCGTTTCGCCATTGAATGAAATCTCTTCTAAAATCAATTGCCTTGAAATACGATGCGTGCTGTTCCTTGAACTGCCTCCAAGGATTTGATTGCAATATAATTTGATATTAATTCTTTTCAATCAGAAAAGTTTTCGCTAAACTCTCGAATGTATTCGTTCCCACAGAACCATCAATTCGCATAAAATTCTATTAAAATTTGATGAACAACCGAATGAATATGTAAATTGCACAAAAATATGAATTCGCTCTCTGTGGTCTCCCTTGTCTTTTCACATCTGCGCTGGAGCATTTGCGGTCGCTTCTAGTTTTAGTTCCATTTGCGCGGGCGATTTTAAATAGAAAACTTTACATTTTATCAAAGCCGGTATCAAACGCATAACAAAGTTTTAATGTACTCGCACACAAATTCCACTCGTCGTTCAATTCGAGCACACGCGAAGGATGGAGATGTGCGCCGGAAAGTTTGAACATCAGCGTCGAGTTTTAGTTTCGAAAGTTCAAAGTTCGCACACTTTTCACGATTCATCATTTAAACGCAGCGCAAATATTTTCATTCAGATGCTAAACTCACAGGAAAAATATTAATTTTCCTCGTGGAAAACCCATTCGCTCCACACGAATTAATACGAGTTTAAGGCGAACAGATTGGAGTTTAACTCTGTTTCGAGAGAGTGCAAATTCAAGTGCCATTCATCGCTCTTCGCAAACAGATGTTATTCATTCGTGATGAGGACTGCTTTTAATTTATTATTGACGACATCTTTGTGCATGCAAAAGTCGTTTCAATCCGTATGCTAATGACACTCGTGCTGTTGACAATGCGTCGTTCTTCAATTGCAAAACTGCAGCACCTGCACAGAGTGCAAACAAAGAACATGAGGAAAGCGAGTGAGCAGAGCATCCGCGCGCGCATCATCAAGGAAAAACGCGTCGGCGATGACAATCGGGGAAAAAATCAATGGAATAAATGCATCGCATCGCTCATCAGCGATGCAAAGCTGTCAGTGCGAAAAAAATGGAGCGACGTTCTACAATGGTGAATGGGGAAAGTCGTAGAAACTGCATACAAAAGCAAAAAGGCGTAATCGTTTTCACATTTGAATTGTCATCTGATACAATGGATGGTTTTAACTTTCGAGGGTGCCAAACACTTGATCATGTTTTTATTCGCACGTGCTTTAAATTGCTTTTGAAATTTTAATTAAATCATTGCTGAATTAGCTTGCAAAATGTTATGTTGTCGTATGTTCCAGCGAATAAAATTGGTCAGCAACATAACCGAAATTAATGTCGGCTGAACAATGCGTGGAAAAAAATTATAACCGTGCATGCAAATTCTTTTGCACGCGCAAAAATGTTTTTTCGGCCAACGTACACGACAAAAACAAATTACCCTTTTCATTATTATATTTTCCAACGCATTTACATTGTTCGTCTTTGTAAAACATGTTATCCTTTTTTTTACAAATGCGGCTGCTATTGTTATGCAGTCTGCAGTCAAAATTTAAACGTTGCAGTAATTTAAAAACTCAACTTTTCAACTTTTATTAAGCTCTCCAACGGGTTTTCGTGGCCCAACTCAAATTTTGGATTCTTCCGGAGGATTTAGGCATTTGCACAAGTTCTCCATAAATATAGAGCAGTAGTATCCTTTGCAGGAGGACAATACAAATACATTTCCTTAATTTAGCCCTTGAGAGCGTGCGAATTCATTTATATTCAAATGTGGTCGCATCCCTTTAATTTAATAGCACACATTGCTCATACATGAGGGCTTATCACGCTTTCTTATCATTGCAAAACTATTAGATGTGTGCGCCCATGCCCAAACAGTGTGCAATGTAAATGCAGGCAGAGTTCTCCAAAGCAATAAAGCGAGGGTTGAACTTGTTAGATCTAAGACATTAAATGCAGTCGAGCGTGCTCACCACGCACGGTAGGGGTGCTTCATATGAGTGAAGTTTGCTCCTGTTTTAACGCAAGTGGCGCCTTGATGCAAATGTCATTTTCACCGCTTTATTGTATTGCAAAATTGCGCTCGAATAGTGAGATTGGCCGTTAAGCAATTTCGCAAATGGCATGGGCGCATAGCAACGATTTTTATTAAATAATCTAATATGAGCGATCGTTTGTTTGCGGTCAAGTTCCATTTATATTTGTCTTACTCCCGCGCTTCACCTTCACAAATTCCAGCCAGCGCGCCTTGACATTGCTTCTTGCCCGCGCAGAGAAACCTTACTTTGTCTTGCTACCTGTCACCTGTCATTGTTCATATTTGTCCCTGCAATTTGTCATACTCATTTATCCCTGTTCCTTCTCCAATGCGTGTTCTTTCTTTGGAGGCTTACGACACGAAGATCGCGCGCACGAAACGCAAGAAAAGTTTGCCTTCTTCCCCAACCACGAAAGTCGAATGAATGGGATAATCGAATGACTGACAAAAATAATTTCCAACTTGTCGTTTAACTACAAACGACGGCGAAAAAATGCGTGGAAAATATGCAAAAGGGAATAAAAGCGAATATATCATTAGTCTTTGCAGTCAGAATGTCGAATAGAAAAAGTAAAATTATATTAAAGCCCCCTACGGGGCGACAGTCCTCAAGCGATGTATAAATACGCGTCTGGTCTTGTTCAGTCTTTAGTCCTTCGTAAACGTCCTATTCAAAAGCGTTGCGGGATGCTTGACATATTTATGAAGTATGTTGGGAACGCAAAAATTATGCGCGGCGCGAAACCTTGAAAAACATTCTTCGGCATTGCTCAAGGACTAAGCACGTCTGCATTCCATCAGCGTACGCGCATAAAACGCAGCTTTGCACATATTTGCACTATACTTCCATTAATGAAAATTTTCAACAACGCGGCCGGCCCGAGCGCTAAAGAATTTTAGAAGAAGAGATAACTTAATTGCGCTGACACATTAAGTAAATTAATTGCTGACAACTTGGTGATGATGCATGGCACGTGCAACTAGCAGTAGTATTATTGTTATTATTAGCAATCGCGCACCTACTCTTGCTATCTTCACGTGCAACCCAGTTGCGCACTATATAACTAATCGCACGCCTGCTTAACTTTCCCTTTTAAATGATATACGAGCCACGCCGGCGAAACGTCATCTAGATTAATGTCCGCATAGGGGTTGCATGCATGCGCAAGAGTATATAATAGGAAAGACTAAGAAGGCTAAGCCTAAGCTATTCATATACATCTAGAACGCATAGTGAAATCCGAACACATCTCTGCATGGAGAAAATGCAAGTGTTGGATGATAAAATAAAGCGCGTTGTCTCGCCCGCAGGACATTGGGTCATCAACAAAGCAAGTTGCACATGCTTCGTTAGCGCGAGACAAAGACATATCAGTAACATGCTCCTGCAAGTAATGATAGTGCTAGGCTGAAAGCCTGCAGTTGGAGCATGATAGGCAAAGTTGTCAGATGGTTAATTAGTTGGCAACGCGAGGATAACGAACGTGAAATATTTATATTCATAAACTTGATGTTGATAAATTTCAAGGCGTTTTTGTTCGTACTTTTTTACTGTTTTAACTTGGCGTTAACCTAGATTCCTTTACGATGGAATGATAAAATAACGTAAGTAATTGAATCTCGTTTAATAATTTAATAATTATGCACTTTGAGTTTTATTTATTAAAATGCAGAAGTGCGTTTGCGTTCTCGTTTTAATTGCCTGTCATAGTCCATTAATCACGCGCTGCGTTCGTGTGCTGAGTATTTCAATTATCCTACAATTATTAATGGAACGCGGCATTTACTAATTCCCATCATTTTCATTTGGTGTAAAAATAGGCCACTCAAATACACGGGCAAGTGGGAAAATGGATATCACCTCTTGTATGTGCGTGTGTTTTCTTTCAACAGTAATATGTTTGATGGTTGATGGACGAGCAACATCAAATGCGCAAAATTTAGGTCGACGCTTAATTAATTAATTAATCATATTAATAAATTTCCCAAGGAGCTCAAGGCACTTCCGCGATGCTGCTCAAAGCAAACTTGCGACTCAGAAATTCATAGTTGACGATATTTGATTACGTGCGCAAGTTGAAGTTTGAAAGTTTCCAGTGAATTGATGAAATATGTATTTACCTGCTGGAATATTCCCGTTCGGTTCTAGCCTATCTAGGAATTCATCACTGTAGCCATTGTAGTGTAGCTTTCGTTCTTCTTGCTCTTCCTTCGAGACGGCTGCAAGCAGAAAAGAAAACATAATTTAATTAAAGTTTGCCCAAACGTCGCGCTTCTACTGGCACGTAAATTAAAAATAAATTTATTTCACTTGAAAGCGCCCTAGACCATGAATTTCAATTAAAATTTATGAAACTTGCTCCTTCTTGAAACTCTCGACATAATTGTCAATTCAATAAAAAAACTAATTTTGCGACAAAATGGCAATCCCCTAACGAGCGGAAAAATATAAAACGTCTTATTAAACTTTTGTGTTGTCTTACGGCGTTTCGTAAACAAAAACAAATTCCAGTCTTTTTAGTATTGCCCTTGATATTCACCACACATAATCACATCTTTGCCGCAATGTTCGTTTGACCTTCAGAATTGCTATTTTTAGCAATTGGCTAGTGCACCACAGTTGGACTCTTTTTCTCATTTAATTCGACTTGATATTGGTATTTCCACAAGTCGTATGTTGGCTTGGCATTTGACTAGATTATTTGTTGTGGTGTGTGGTGCGAGAACGTAATCGATAACGGGCTGAGACATTCAGTCGTCTGGCTGTTTACGATGGCAAATAAAAACATCTACGTATCACAACAATAATAAAAACTTTGAGAAGAAAACTTGCACAAGTTGAGTGCTTTTAAATAAGTGAAGTGCAAGCGAGAAATTTCAAATTTTCAATAAGTTTAAAAGGATATAAATTTCACGTTGAGTGCGCTCGAATGCATAAATGATGCATGCGCTTGACTGATGTCCGGAAAAACGCGGCGCAATTCAACAATTTCATCGCGTAATGCGAGAATGCTGAAGGAATATGCGCGGAATTGCATTTCGAATGATTTATGCGCATATAAATTTAATTCTAATGGACCAACTATTCCTGCATTTATATGCGCTGGTAAATAACGTAAAATTAATAAGGCCCATGTATAAATGAGACTGTAAAATTGGACGATAACGATAAATGATAAATTCAACTAGTGTATGATGATGATGATGATGTCTTTGGTAACCTTTATCTAAATCATCATCGCTGGCGATTCAATTCATTCGGAGCGCGCGAACCACACGTGCATGAAGTTCGCCGAAAACTCGTCACATCGCGTGCGAGGGTGGTAATGGCATAATGACCGTAATAGCGCGCGCAAATCCTGAATGGCGGTGAAAATAGCAAATGCCAAAACGGCAATTACGCCTCTATGTGTGACACCACTCAACGCAGGTCTGCTGCCGCCAAATTGTCACCAATTGTCAAAAACCGGAGCAATGCTGCCGTCGTCGAAACAAGGGAACGATGCGCGCATATAAACGATCATCATCGAATTTTCATTCCGCAAATGGTCGCACTCTTCATAATGCTAATGAATATGTAGGGAGTGTTCTTGACAGTTGCAGATAAAAGGATTATGAATTTAAATTTCCACCAAGAACAAAAAAATTTTCGTACAATGATTTCGCTTAAAGCGTTTAAAGGAAATAAAACTTCAACTGGAAATAAATAAAGAGAAAGAAGAAAATAATGACACCAACCCTTTCGTGGGTAATGACACAGATCATTATCCTTCGCATTTTCATGGCAAGGCCGAAGCAAAATGTGTCACAAGTAATAACGAGCGCGAGTTGAATATAACGATATCCGCTTCCGGTTGTGTATATCTTCCCCGCAAGGATTTCCATCATTACACACTCGATCGAGGTGCATCGAAATGCTTCCAGCAGCCGAGAGCAAGTCAATGTCCCATTTGTTCGACCAGCAGTTAAATGTTCGATTGAAGCAGTCGAGTTGTTATCATCATACGAAGCATGTTTCGTCGCATGCTCTCTGGTATTATTGTCTGCGCCCACATTTGTGTCTCCATCGTCCTGCCTGCTCCTGCTGCTGCTGTAAGCGTATAGGTGATATGCGCGAGCCGGGATCGATATCAGGGTCACAGTCCTCAGCGCGCTGGGTCGGGACACGAGACTGGGTTCTCAGGGCGCCCGGAATCCTCTCGCCCGAAATATAGGTCACTGCAAAGGCGCGCACCGCGCCCACCCGAGGCTTACTCATCGTCCGCGTAATGTGCTGCTCGTTTGCACCCTCGACGAATGTATGTGGTGTAAGCAACGGAGCCCTCGTTAAAAGCCGCAGTTTTATGTTAAATTTTGCAAACTTATATGCGGCATTTCCCAAACTACATTATAATTTTACTATTCAATTTTAATGCTAACTCTATTGCAAATTTATTCATTAGTTACCTATCTCCTAATGGAATTTAAATATTGAACGAATTCGTCTTTACATTAAGGTAATCTCTTTCAATAGAAACCATGAATAATGTATTTTGAGATAAATTGCGCAGTGCGTGAACGAGTAGAAAAAGTTTTAAAGGAGGCAAGAGGGAAGATTACACATGAGTATTATCCATCCTGATAACGGTTGTTTCGTGGACGAAGAAACAATTTAAAGGACATCCACCTTTAACCCAGTACAAGTCAGGCGGTCCAAGTCCTTGCAATACTCGTAGAATATTCTGCGATTCAGTCGTCCTGGCGCGTCGTAAAAGCAAGCAAAGAACTTCACTTCCTTCTCCACCTTTTCCGGAATCGTGTGCAACGCGCAGAGGACTATCTATATATAGTCATGTAAATAAGCAGCAGTTTCTTCGACTATATTGTGCATTGTAAATGCGTGCGCTGGCAAGAAACAGGCCAATCGAAATGCAACGAAACGTAAAACGTTCACCAGTACCTTCGACAAATGCGCGACCGACGAAGAAGAAACTGCATCATCTTCTCGAAGGATGCTCCACACTACTTCCCTGAGCGGGTCATAAACCCGCTCGGATTAGTCCATGTTAACGTATTCCGAATTGCACGTATGCTTCGCCAGAAATGCATTAGAATTCTGCATTCAATTGCTCTTGAATTCAACTCGTATGTATGGTAATGCGCACCACTAGTGCAGCTGCTTCGAGGACGAGCGCACTGCGAATGTGTTCGGAGAGTGCCATAAAACTTTGATTTGATCCTGTGCCAAAAGTATTCGTCCTTGAATCTAGGTCATTGCGCCATTTCACTTTACTTAAATTAAAAACCACAAATATGGCGGTTATAATTCATTAAATCACTTTAAGAATTCAAAAAAGTTTCCCTCAATATTCAAGAAAGCAGAAGGGTTCAAGAAAATCAAAGTTCACGTCATGAAATATTTCACACCATCGCAGATGACAACGCAATTGCTTTCAATAATAAATGAGTCAATTTGTGCGTACACGCGTGTCACGAGCAAACCCAACCCTTTCAAGCACAAGATTGACCTCTTCTTCGGAAATTTAAGGGTGTAATCCGCGTAAATAATGAATCAGTGTCAATTTGGCTTCTCGCATCGTAGGCACTCACAAATCAAAATTTAACTGCAATGGATGTGACCGGAATATTGGGCAACTATGTCAAAACGCGCCTTTCTATTATCATAATAAATCAATAACTTATTGATCGACAACATTTCCCGAAAAAGATAGCACAAACAACGGAAATTTACTTCATTTTTTGTTGAAGAAATATTCGCGCGTCGGTGAAAAATTAGAGGAAATTACCAACTTTCTTTCTATCCTGAAATCTTTTTAACTCAATTGCTCAAGTTGCGATAGTGAAGAAGTTGAAACAAACTAAATAAAAAATGCACGATGCATTATTAGATCAAGAAGTCGCATAACAGTAGTATGAGTACATAAAAGCCGAGCAAAACGTCAGCAAAGTTGTTTAACTTGCAATGACGTACAGGACGAAAACGAAACGAAGTGCATTGAAAAATCGCCCTCACTTGACTTCCTAACCCTATACGTTATTCGGCTGTTGGCGAAAACAGAGAACAAAGACCGAGGACTAGGGATGCGTATGAAACTGGGGGGAGAAAATATAACGTATAACCCAATACATCATAGCAATTGTGCCTTTGTTTCGGTTGACTAGAGAGACCGAGTGCAAGTCACTCGAAACCCGTGCGTACTCGCATGACATAGACGAATGCAGTGAAATGATACACACAATGAAGACACGTCTTCTATCTTCTGCCCATTGCTCCAGCTGGAACCCGAACTGTAGTAATCTTATCAATGCGCGACTGAAATGAAGTAAACTCGACTCGACATGGCAAGATAGCAAAACAAGTCGTAGATACGCGTACGTAAAATCAGATTTACAGGATGACGAATTTCAGCTACTTTGACCGGTAGCTACTTTTTTGAGACACTCGACCGGAACGAAACATGGCGTTAGGGGATGAAAAATGTTGCACGCATTAAGATGGCATGAATTTATTGCGCGTACGCAATCAGCTAAACAAATAATGAGCGAACACAATAAACAGAGTGCAATGCAAGGGCGCGAATGTTGCTAATTAAAAACAGATTTATATTCATTGCCAATCAGCGGCGTCGTGTACGCGTTTCATTTGTATGCATCGCACACTGGTCCGAGAGTGGAAATTGTCGATAAATTAAATAATGATATTTTTG
>JARJDV010011430.1:0-11867 GCA_030264675.1 Anaulacaspis nigra | reverse complement strand
TGTATTCATTTGCTCTATCAAAAATTGGTTGTATTGCACGTCTTAAGACTTTCTAGTGATAACAACTTTGATTCTTTCAAATTTAAACCAAGGTTCCTTAATGCAAGACGAAGCATAGTTGTAGAAGACATTTACTCCTATAATAATGGCTATTAAACATAATTGGCACAACAAAATTTGTGTTCACAACTTCTAAATCATTATCAATTGATTTGTTACAATGAGGAGATGAGATCTTCATTGTTATACGTAAAGTACGCATGAAATTTACGTCTGATGCGCGAAAAATTGTTGAATATTGTTACTTCTGATCGTGAATGATGTTAATCATAGGAGTTTAAGGATATTAACGTATGAAGCTATTCATTTGTAACAAATGAATCCATAAACCGTAGTCAATATAACGTTCAATTGCACTGCATGTCGCATTAGCACTAAGAGGTTGATTTAATCGCATATTCACATGTGGGAAAAGTAATCGTGAGCCATGCATTCATATAACATAATAAGTGTTTCACGAAATGGCGCTAGTAGCTGAATAGATTAATAGCAAATAGCATAATACGAAGCACGTTCATCAGCTTTAAGTTAAATACTGAAAGTATTGCGTTTGGCCTTTTGATTTGCAACGAACTGATTTGTTGATTATACTCATGAGTGTATCATAAAATGATAAAACATATTCTATATTTATTGAATTCTATTTACAAATAAATTTATTATTGTGTTGAAGATGTTTGTTGCTATATTGAACAAATAATTCAAATATTACGAGGTAATAAATGAAATATTTAAAAACTATTGTTTAACTGCGGATAAGTTAAGATCCTTTAGAGTTAGATAAATATTATTAAGTTGGACCATACATATTACATCTAGTAATGGACTACGGTTGGAAAGTGGAAAATCGATTTTTACGGTCAAGGTCACAATTAGAAAAGATTAGGGAAAGTGAGAATAAACTTAAATCTTCAAACATCTATTATGTGCAGCAGTAGCAGCAGCAGCCGCCCCCCTGATGCACAATGTCAAGGCTGACCTACTGGGCAGTATTCTGCCTTGACGACGGGGGTGGCAGCGGCGGTAACAAAAGGACGAAATATTATAGCGCGTGATAAATTTTATTTATGCCTCTTGCGGCCGCTTGTGCGACTTCGCATGCGTCGTCAACATGATTGCATTTTTTCCTCGTTTCTCTCACGTTCTGCATTTTCGCATCAACATGTCGATCTCTGTTGGATGTATTGCTTTATTAATATCTCGAGCGGCAGGCAGTAAAAACGAAGGATTAAACATATTGCATTGGCGCGAATATCAGACGCATAAAATCGAATGCGAAATAATAAATGTAATGCGAAAGAAAGTTGAGATATACGACGCGCTTTATAAGATTTACTTAAGTATATAACACTGTCATACGAGAAGATGGATGACACGCAATATTGGATTGCGGTGGCGAAGCAGGAAATTAACTTTTAAATCAATTTCGTACATCGGATTATGTTATGCTTCTCTCGTTGATGCGTAATGAATGCGAAAAAATGTTGTGGGTAGAAGCGGCGCCTAATTAGGTGTTGCACTAATTGAATAAAATGGAAGAGCACAAACGAAAGTGTGCGACGGCCGCGGCGGCGGCGGCGGCAGCGGCGATTGAACGCTTTGGAGGCCGGCCCGAAGGAAGAGGCGAAATGCGAGAGAAAGAGAAATCTGTGAGCACGAGCATTACACAAATACCGTTTTGCAATTGTGCTCCTTGCCCGCCCCACCATCGCCGCCACTTGTCCTGCTGCCGTCGCTGCCGCCGCCACCGTTGCCGCTCGTGCCCAGTTTTCGAACGGCAGCAAAACGCGGAGGCAGCGTGTGCGTGCGTCGTGTGCTTGGAATCCACGGTGAGTACTCCGAGAGAGTGTTTTTCAATTAATGTCTATGCAAATTTCATTCACTCCATCATTAGCCCTTCTGCCTCAGCTCATGGCTTAAAAACTTTATTATTTGTTATATCCTGTTATATAATCGCTTGTTTAACTTTAGCTTTCATAATTGAATAACTCGACGTATCAAACTGGACTAATTCCGATGGTCCTTTAAGCTCATAAAATAACAAACAAATTACGCGATTAGCTATTCTCGATTTAAGCGTGCGATTAGATAAAAAGCGAAAGTGAGTGCATTTTCACTTTTGTGCGTTGACTAAAGTTGCTTGAATTGCGAGTGCTTTTAAGCAAATAATAGAAAAACGATTTGCACAATTGATTTACGTTGTCTTTTTAGTAGCATCAGCTGATAAATACTATCACGCGAGTGCTTCGTAGTATGTGGGCTCGCGAGCGTATTGTGTGGGCGGTTGCGGAATACTATCGCAGCTGGGGGCGGCTTGGTGGTGAAGGAAGGTGGCTGCATCGGCGGCGGCGGCGAGAACGGAGACAACGGCGCCGCGCGTACTATACAAGCTCAACATAGTATCGGAGGCGGCGCGCGTGTGCTATGATTACATTACTCTAATAAATAATCGTGCCTTTTGTCGTTCTCTCTGCTATGCGTTCGTTGTTAAATTAAGATGCGTTTAGCTTTAGCATTATTTGCATTCGTTTTAAACGTGCTATCGTTATGAGTAATGGTATAATTTATATTATTAGCCAACGATTTATTCAATTAATTCGAACATTCCTAAAATTATATACGTGTATTGAGGACGAATTGAATTGATTGCTAGATAAAGTTTAACAAGTAGCGGATTTACGCAGCAGTAGTTAAAAAATGAATTATTACGAAAATTGAAAAGATGTGCTGGAACATTTCGTGAGGGCTTTGCGGATACGTGACTGGAATAAGCAAAGAGAGTCGTAGTGTATGAGAAAGTTGAAAACTTACACATAGCTTCGCATGTCAGCGGCGGCGGTGGCGGCGACGCGGATGGGCTAATGGAATATTTCACCCAAGAGTGATGCGGTTGTGTCTGGTTAAAACACGCGAAACAAATGTTACCGCCACTACGCACTGGAAAAAAATGAAACAAAGCAAAAAATATCTACCACAACGCTTAGTGTATTAGACGTGAAAAGACTATTGAATTTAAGAGATTATTACGCTTAATCCATTTGAGGAAATTTAATAATTAAATGATGAGGTAGTAAGAATTTAATTATCTTTCTTATGGTGAAAGAATTATTTTAATATCTTTTATAGTTTCTGAAATATTAGCGATAAAAGTCATTTCCGATTTTGTAGCCGTTTCTGTGTATTAATTTATTGAAGGAATTGTTCCCTTTTCAACGGAAATTTATAAAAGTAATATGTAGTTATTACCGTATTTCCTGGATCAAAAGACATATTAAATGATAAGACGCATGTCAATTGTTAAGACAATTTTATGAAAAATGTATTTTAACGTGTCTTTCAGATAATAATTTTTGTTTCTCGGAATATTTCGATCGCGTATGACATGCATTTTTTTATTTAAAGATTTGCGTCTTATTTTATGAAAAATATAGTAATTAAAATGGTAAAAATTATATAAAAATAGAATTAACTACTGCCTAATTACATTACAAAGATATTTGTTTGAATGATGGAAATGTTTAACGTAAAAATAAATAAGTTTAATGGTTAGAAAATAAAATAAATCCGCTCTTCGTGGATACATATTTGCATAGTCATTACGAATTTTGAACTTGTACAGAGCTAACGACCCTGCATAATGTTTAAGTTCAACTAGAAGCAACTGCATTAAAATTAGAATTATGTTTGCCAGCGCACGGAATTATATTTTCATTCCGGCTTCGAGTGCATTTCTAGTCGCTGGAAAACCGGATTTGGATTTTAATGGAAACTCATGAATCCACGGTGGAAATTTATTTATCTCAGGCAACATTAATGAGTGTGAAAATTTATAAATTAAACAAATTCATAAAATTCCAAGAAAGAATTATGGAAGTTATAACTCAAGACAAATTTATTATTGCGTGGAAAAAACTTGAATAAATACATATTCTGAAAGAAAGAAAATGATTGATTCGAAACGGATTGTGATACCGTAACGTTCGCTATCAAACGAGTATTGACATGATGTAATTGAACATCAAATCGAATTCGTTCTGCACACATTAAATAGAGCGCAAATGCCGAGCTCTGGTCCGATGAACGCGGAAAGCGCAGCATGCAGAAACGATAATGATAAAGAATTTATTTGTACGTTCATTATAATCGCATTGACAGAAACGGAGAAAACGAACGATGAATAGAAATAATAATTACATTAACTAAATACGCAGTAGATGGAGAAAATAATAACGATTTCGAGTAAAGCATTTTCCCAGAAAAATTTTCCATCATTCAGCGCGGAAATATTTCAAACTTTTTAGCTGATGAAATAACAGAACATTTGTAAAGTTTGACACGAATTGAAATTGATCGGTGCTTTAATACTTTTACAATTAGCCGGAAAATTTGTTATAAGTATGACCAAATTCCAGTCGCAACTGGTATGCAGAGCGTAATGATACTTAATGAAATTAATCAAGAATACCGCCAACTAATTTAATTTTCCTGATTAATTAATGACATTGTTTAGATTCAACAATTGCCAATAATGAAGGTTTAATTAAATCGAGAATCGGTTGCTCGTTTATGGAGAATGGAAATGCACAGGGAATTAACCCAACTTTCATTAACTAACTCGCATCGAGATCAAAATGAATTTCACATATTCGTATTCGACTCTCACTTGTCACGAAAATCGATACGAAATTTTGTCATAACTTTTATGCTCAAAAATTTAACTTTTATCTCATCTAACAAAAGTTCAGCAGTCAAATGAACATTCATAGGAGGCAATTAGGATCAAGTCTAATGTTCAATTATTAATATAAGGTATTTTACTTTGACTTCAGAAATATGCGCGCAACAGGTGTGATGCCATTTTAACAAAATGCGTTAACTTGTGATGTCGTCATGGTGGAACGGCAATGTGACCTCGGCGAAGTGGGTGAAGCCAAAGCAAATTCGAGGTCAGAATCAAATAAAAAGGCTTCAATCACAAATATTTATAGCAACAATCTTAATAACTGCTTAATTTAACATTGATAGATGGGAGAGCTTGGCAAATGCCGGTGGTGTATTTGCAATGCTCGAAGGAAGCGAAGAAAATCCCAAACTGCAACCAACAATTCTAACACTAGCACCAGTTAACGCGAACATCTACTCCCGACGGCATTCGGGACAATCAAATCAACTGACAGGAGAAGTTATTCCTGTAATTCCACCACCAGTACCATTACGTCCTCCACCAGCGGTACCAAAACGCACCTATGTACCTCCACCACCGCAGCAGACACCCGCAGTCGATTTGATTGCCAATCCAACAACAAATTGCGAATCCAAGAAACTTGTAACCAAGCACACTAAACTCGCAATCGCGCCACGCAGCCGCGTTCCACCTGTACCGCCAGCGAGAAGATCCAATCCCAATTCGCCCAATTTGCTACCAAAGACGAAGAATGCATCCCCAAAGCCCAGCAGCAAACAAACATCCGTCTTTGAGTTTAATACCAAGTTAGCTCAAGAGTACACTTCCTCCCCGGCGAAAAGCCACTCGAAAACCGGCGTTAGATATAGTCAGGGTGCGCATTGCGGCAAGGTATCAATGCGACAGGACTCGAGTATCTCCAGTGACAGCTTTAGTCAAACGTCTTCGCCCAGTTATACATCGAAGACGATGGAGACTCCCTTGCTTCCGCCAAGGACGCCACTCAAACCCGCTGATTGCGCGCGGAAATGGAAGCAGCTGGATGTTACCGATGATGACACCGACGATGCCAATCAGACGATAACGAAGAGTGCTTCAACTCCCGCAAGTTTGCAAACGATTGTCAAGATGCATAACGGCACGAATATGTCTCGACATCATGTAAGTGATTTTTAAGCAAGTAGCCAGATTATTTGGGAATTAGTCGACGTCAAATTGAAATATGAATGCAGGGTCTGAATAACAAGCAGACGAAAGCCAAACAAAAAGGGCAAAAATGAAAAACAACAAGTCAGGTCATTATTTCCAGATCATCAGAGACATTAGGCGGCCCTCGAGCCATTACGTTCCTCACGGTCGACTGCGTTTTCGGCTCGCACAAGTCCTTCTAAACGGCTTTGCTTTGCTGGCCATCGCAGGTGGAATGATTGCATATTTTAAGGGTAAATACACACAATCCTTCTAGCATTCAAAAACTTATCTTTTAACGTCTGCGTGTGTATGTATACAGCGTACCCATTAATAGTGCACATCATAAATAATGCAACGGCGAATGCCACCAACGTGACCCCGATTATCATTTATGAAAAGGTGGCGGCGAATCCAGCGCCGGGCATTTGTTTGCCGGTGATTGTGAGTTTCTGCCAACAACACAACATCACCTACAACTTCACCATATTTCCCAACTTTATGGGTCACTTTGGCCAGCCGGAAGCGCAGCAGGAGCTTGAGGTTTACGATGCGCTTGTGGATGTGCGATGCTATGATTTGGCGGCATTATTTCTCTGCTCAATTTTCGTGCCGAAATGTGGACCAAGTGGTTTGGTCGTTGGTCCTTGCAGTAGTCTGTGTCATGGTTAGTAAATGCGTATTTGATAATAATTTATTTCACTCTAAATTCTAAATAATATTCCACGTGGTAGAAACAACATCCAGATGTGGATTTTTCCTAAACGTTTTTGGTCTTGACTTGCCGGATTATTTGCTCAAGTGCAACTACTTTCCGGAAAGTCCAGATCCCGATGTTTGCATCGGATACAAAGAGGTGCAAGATGCGAGAAAACGTGCTAGCATGCCGAGTAAGTATCCTCGTTTAATGGGAGGATAAAACGTTATTGATTTTAATATTATTTTGGTATTCATGTGCAGTTTGTCGTAATGGGTTTCAATGCGACGGTCGACGATGCATTCCGAAAGACTGGCAATGCGATGGTCACATTGACTGCCAGGACCAGAGCGACGAAACGAATTGCAACAAATGCGGTCCGGGAATGATCAATTGCGGCGGCGACAAGTGCATGTCCAATGAGCATATGTGTGATGGTGAAATCGACTGCCCCTGGGCGCAGGATGAACGCAACTGCTGTACGTACTGATCAAGTGTGCTCTTGAATATTTATCAAGTGCTTGTTTGCGTCGGTTTCAGTGCGTCTCAGCGAACAGAACGGGGATGAAGGATACGGACAACTCGAGGTTTTTCGACCCGGGCAAAAGCAATGGGTTCCAGCGTGCGTACGCCATTGGGATCAAGCCACAACTCCTGATAATATTTGCTCTCTCCTGGGATATTCGTAAGTATTCTTTATTTTTCATCTTCTTAAATCTCTTAAAGTGGTACATATAATCTGCTTTCAATATAGGTAACCAGAGAGCTGTAGCAAAACAATTTCTATCTTTAAAGGGTATTTCCTAGGCGAGTGTTTGAAATTCCAGAGTTGTTTATTCCAGGAATTCGACGAACAGCCAATGGCGGCATGGGGAGCGCGACGACGTGCCTTTTCCCGAGACCACCACCAAGTGGAGGCTGCATCAAGCCAAACAGCCCAAGAACATCATACGTGACTTTGGCAACTGCCGCGGGAAAACCTATCCGACCGTCGAGCTCTCGTGCGCCAACTACAGTGAGTACACGTCGCTATTTACCCACCGCCTCTCTGGTCGTTTTTGATCTAATTCTATTTGCTTGGCCGCGTGCGTTCACAGTGTGCGGCAAAATTCGCAAAACGTATGCGGAGCGACGCGTTAAACGCATCGTCGGCGGCACACCGTCCAAGCCCGGGGACTGGCCCTTTCTCGCCGCACTCCTCGGCGGTCCCGAAAAGATCTTTTATTGCGCCGGGGTCCTCATTGCCGATCAATGGATTCTGACAGCATCGCATTGTGTTGGAAAGTACGTACAAACTTTTACCACTCTCCCAAGATAAATGATTAATATTTATCACATGCACGATGCAGTCATACGGATGTAAATGGATGGACAATTCAACTTGGAATCACCAGGAGACATTCGCACTCGTTCTACGGTCAAACTGTCAAAGTGCAAAGAGTCGTCCCGCATCCGAAATACAATCTGGGCATTGCGCACGACAATGACGTGGCACTCTTTCAAGTAAATATTGCGGAGCAAATATACTTCATTCCGTTTTATATGTCGTCGCCGTCGTCGTCCTTTTTATCACTGTCTATTACGTCTGTTCGCAGCTGAAATCGCGCGTCACATTCCACGAGCATTTGCTCCCAGTATGCTTGCCGCCGGCGAACAAGGAATTGCGTCCGGGCACCGTATGCACCGTCATTGGTTGGGGCAAGAAAGAAGACACTGGAAGTAGGTTACTCATGTTACCTGCCAGGCAGGAATTTACTACGAAGCGAGACGCAAATTTCTAAGCATTTATTTACTTCGGACAAAGTGACGAATAATTAGGTTTTCCTTCTCTTGATTTCCTCGGCGCGTGCAGACGCATTTTCTTATTTTTCTCGTCCTTGTTACGCTTGCAGGATCCGAGTACTCGCCGGAGATAAATGAAGTCGAAGTGCCTGTGCTCAACCGGGAGCTGTGCAACAAATGGCTGGAATATCGCGACCTCAATGTCACAGACGGGATGATTTGTGCTGGGTATCAGGAGGGCGGCAAGGACGCATGTCAGGTAATAAATATATCCATATTATCTCTGCGCTTCAAATGATTCAAAATGTTTTGAATGTCAAGTGCGTTTAATTTATTCAAACTACGAGTCACTCGATGAATGTCAAGCACTCGTTTCGCAAGCAGCGAAGTAGTTTGAAGAGAGCGCAAATAATGATTAATCGTCTTTAATAATTAGGGAGACTCGGGCGGTCCGCTCTTGTGCCGCTTCGAGAACGATCCGGATCGATGGTTTGTCGGCGGCATTGTGAGTTGGGGCATTAAATGCGCCCATCCGCACTTACCTGGCGTCTACGCGTACGTCCCGAAATATATTCCTTGGATCCTGGAACAAATGCAGAATTACACCGACGACGACAAATCGAATTGAGTGAAACTCACACCCCACTCACACCCACTTCTTAGGTATGGCTGTATGCGAACTACGAGCGAATTTTAAATGATCAAAGACGAAACTTAATGCCGAACAACGTAAAAGTCAATCATCGTAAAGCGACGACAATAAGGACAAAAGATAAATAATCAATTATATCAATTATCGTATGATGACAATAACTGTATCAATTATATCTTATACACATATATATTTACACGTGAATGGTACAAATTATACAAGGTACAACAAAAAGATTTTATATCGTGCAAAGAGAGTATAATATCAGATTTATAACAAAAGGACAATACAACTGCAAAATGAGAATGCGCATGGTTGATGTATTAATTAATGTGTTATCACATACAAACAGAAATATACTCATATGTTATACTTGTGTATAAGTAAGTAGTTAGGAAATACGTTGTGAAGACGCTAGTTTCACGAGTAGAAAGTTTACTGTTTTAGACTGTGTGAATGATTATGCAAATGAGCTTTTCTATTTGTTTCCATTTGATGTTCAACGCGTATAAAAGGAAAGGGATGGTACAAGGAAGCAAATTGCATGTTTAATCTAAGGAATTCTTTACGAACAAAGAATACTACAAAATATTTAATTTTCTAAGACTACAGGTAATATTTTTTCACAGAGAAATAATGAGAATTTTCAGGATTAAGCATGGTATTTGAGGAAGACGATGAATGAGATGAATATTATTTCTAGTTAGCTACAATCCAACTACGCACAACAAATAATCTTTAGATGAATCCTATTAGTGATAAACCTAGTGTTCTAGCGATCCGCGACATATATGTGATCTGTTTATAATGCTGTCCTTGAAATACGAAGAAGTTATTTCAACTTTATTATTTTACACACAAATAAGGAAGAAAATTATGACAGCTTTCTTCGCTATCATCTATATACAGGGTGTCACAGCTATTATGCATCATAGGAGCCTTCCTATTGGGTGCATTATAGCTGGGAAACCCTGTAGTTAAAGAACTACATTTTTCTATTTGGTAACTTTCCTTAGAAACAAATATCAAATGAATGTGACTATCGACAAATGACACATCAATGCTTCATACATACATATATTTTATACCCTCAAAGAAAAAACTATAAAATGATATTGATAATGCTATTATTATACACTATATTAATAGTTTTGTATAGATTTATAAATGAGAAACTCACACATACTATTAATACAAGAGAAGAGAAAAAGTATTAACGATAAGAATATATAAAAAATGTTATCTAGTGACAAATACGAAGACTAACTGTTTAAACAATAACTTGAAGAATGTTTAATGGATATCTGCATCAGACGCTGACGAAATTCTTAAACATTCTTAAACAAAATTTAGAAGTATAAAAACCACACGTGGGCAATCAAAATATGCATCTAAATTGTATCTTTAAACTTAGATAAATTTATAAACGCAGATGAAATCTATGAGTATGATGTATATATTGATAAGATGATTGAAGAAGAAGAAGAAAAGTTATTACTTATATCAAAGCACATAAACATATAACTGGTTAAATACAAAAGAGAAAAGTTACATATTTTTACTGAGAAACATAAGGAAATTCTTGATTTTCAAAAGATATATACATCTGCCTAATATTGACACGTGATATTAAATAGAAAAACTGATTTAGACAATAAATATTTATACAAATATATATATGATGAATATAAAAAAATGTGTAATTGCATGTAGCAATTGAGGAATCTAACGACAATAATATAATTGTGAATAATACGATGTCAGGAATAATACAAGAAAATATTTTTGGTTTAGTCAAGTGACTTGTTAGAAGAGTCAAGTCAGCGCATTTTAGATTTGAAGATGTTTTCTACGAATGAACTATAAGCAAAACACTAAATGAAGATATAAATTTGCTACTGTTGAATTTTAAACTACAAAGATATTTTTATCAAAGTTCTAAAACGAAACTATATAAGACAATAATAACGATAGTATTGAAACATTTGTTGGTACAAATTAAGTCGATTTTGTGTGAAATAATCTTTTAAGTATTCTAAACTACAAATACTAAGTTGATAAATAGTTAAGCGTTAAGCAATTCTTATGAGGATACTTTGAATTATCTCAATTTATCAATTACTTATACTTAATGATTTTACTTTTCTGAATACTATTAGCAGAAATAGAATTTGGAGATATTGTTAATTGATAGATTTATGGTAACATACTGAAATATTTATAGAGACGCAGTGGATATGCATTAAATGTACAAGAATATCACTTGTTCTTATATGTTCCTTGGGCTTTTTGCTAAACATAGTGTCATAATTATAAATATGGACTAGAAATTTCAATGTGATGTTGGCATGCATGCGTGCTTCCAATTTACTAACTGCAAACAAGAAAAAATGTAACAAGTCTCACAGAAATAGCTGTTATGAATAAATATATATCTCTATATACAAATTATAATAACAACCGAAAGAATTTCAGCTCATCTGGTAAGGAAATCAGCGTCCATGTAAATATACTGTTGACCGAAGAATGGTCAACAGTTGATACAATTTGGACAAGAATATCTTGAAACTTATTCGAGACAATTTTATAATTTTTTAAAGAATTATATAATAATTTTTTTAATAACTTGGATATGTTTAGAAATAATTGGAGAAAACTAACAATCTGATATTTCAGCGTATTAAAACTTTTCTTTTCGTAAAATGGATTTTAGGTTAATATGAAATTATTCTCAGTGATTGAGATAGAGAGATTAATATCATATTTTTAACTCTAGGCACAAGGCATTATCTCTGTGAAAGAAT